>JAKCPI010024808.1:0-20933 GCA_023213315.1 Euborellia annulipes
GGCGCTCACTATACAAGTTGGCGGAAGGGCGCTAGAGCCCGCTGAAGGTTGGTGGCAGGGCTAACATATATATCCCAGTGCCCCTCTGACAAGCTGTTCCAGTTTGAATTTCGAAATAAATCTTTACACCCTTACATGCATCATTAGAGACAATTTTGAGGTGCCCAAATACCCATTTATTTTTTTTTACAAATACAATAAATAATAAGTGTCTCGTTGTTTGACTTCAATTTCTACACTAATAATTTATTTGTTTCTATACAAAAAATGATTTAATTCAATTATTTTATGGTCCAAATATTAAATTAAAAAAAAGAAGCTATTAAATTATTAATATAATTTTTATTAGCAATAAAAATAATAAAAATTTTATGTTAATATCGAAATACATGTTTTTGACATAGCAAGAGATAAACATTTAATGAGAAAAGGTGAATTTTCATTTATATTAAATCTAAACATATACAAAATTAATTAAAATTCAAAATAGGGGACTTCCCTGCCCTCTCTTGAATTACGAACAAATGATATTAATACTAGATATAATTTTTAAATTGTTTAATTAATTCAGTTCAGTATGTTTTATCGGTTATGACGAAAAGCTAAACACTGACCTTTAAATCATGATGACGCAACCTCTGATCTATGGGTCAATACATTTTTTTCTATGTGTGAAACCTTATTTATTACAATATATATTGGGAGTGTACTTCTGGATCTAGAACATGAAACCAGACTCCTCCTCTATGCTAAAAACTAGAGCAATTACAACTCGTTGATTTGTAAAAATAAATTTCATTTTGAAAGGGCACGAATTCCTAACCCTTAATAAGAGGGGGTGTCAAAAAACAACTGGAATTATTTTTTTTACTAGAAAATTCTGCTTACTTTTATTCAAATTCCATTAGAGACCTTCAAAGTAATCTTCCTCGGACAAAATACAACGATTCCAGCGTTCAGTGCATTGTTCAAAACATATCCTTGGACGCCATACAGAGGCATGGAATTAGACTGGTAGGTGATTCTACCCTCACCGCATCCCTTCTGTCACTATATCATAGAAGAAGTGTGTCTGCACTCTCTTCTACAGGTATTACCATGGTCAATGCTCTGCCGAATTAAAATCAATTATCCCACCCAATGCAACATATTCCCGGAACACAAGGCAGGCATCGTCCCAGCATCCCTAAGCTGTTCAGATCACGACTAACAGAACTAGTCAATTTCAGTCTTCCTTTGTCCGCATGACCTCCCGTGATTGGAACAAGCTTCCTGTGTCTATTAAAAACCAAAATCTGAAATGTTCAGGCTTTCAAGTCTAATCTCAACAGGCATCTTCTCAGCTCCCGCATTTGAGTTCCCCTTTAATGCCTCTCCTTTTGTTTTTATTTTCTTCTTGGCTGCATATGACCACTGATCATTATAGGTCCTCGGACCTTATGCACCCATTCAAAAAAAAAAAAAAAAAATATCCTGAAGCCACTTTTTGAGAGTCTGTTGAGTATACCCGATCACGTGGTGGATAAGCAACGTACTTACTATTATGAAGTATTGATGGGGCCATTAAGAGGGAAAAATTGCAACAAAAAGATCACATCTTGCTCAAATGGGATCCTTCACCAGAATAATGCACCGGCACATCGCGCCATCAGGACTCAAGAAACAATCACTGAGGGATTGAGGTGATGCCACATCCACCTTATTCACCGGGCCTAGAGTCGTATAACTTCCACCTATTTCCTTGAGTGAAAAAAGAGCTTCGGGGCAGAATGATCGAGAGATAAACAACAAAATTTCTGTTGTTCTTAACAGACTGTCAAAAAGGGGCTTCAAGAAGTGTTTTCAACAGTAGACTGAACGCTGGAATCGTATTTTGTCCGTGGGAGATTACTTTGAAGGTCTTTAATGGAATTTAAATAAAAATAAGCAGAATTTTCTTGTACAAATATAATTCCGGTTATTTTGTTGACAACCCAGCGAATACTCTACCACTACGGAATAAAAAATACTAATTTCGGAGTACCAGCTTAATTAATTATTTCATCTAGTATCTTAAAGTTCACAATTAAGAGAAATATGTTTTAAAATCACGAATTTTCTCTCCAAGAATCTGAGCAAATTATAGTCTAGCTTGGACCTATAGACACACATTCCAATTATTTATTAGATAATTTAAGAGTTCCCATGACTTTTATTCTCCCTTTCTATGAAATGATTTAGTAGAGAGGGTGAAAATGAAAACTCCTCCCCCATCCTTCCTATCTGTTATTTTAAAGATCGTAAAGTTGGTTGGCTTGTATTAAAGGAGAGAGTGATCTCTCGCTCTCTTTAGGGGAAGGGGAAGACAATAGAGGGAATTGGTTTAAAGGTTTTAACTTCCCTTTCGATTCCAAGAGTAAGGTATGAAATGACGAAGAGTTAAAATAGGATCAAAAGGTGTCAATGAAAAAGATAACTACCCTTTAACCAATCAAGACAAAGAAAAGAGAAAGTTTAAGAGGCCACTTTAAATTAACGACACATGCTTTGTGTTTTCATTCATAAATTATTATTGAGATAATAAAGAAATTTTAAAAAGATTCACCAACTTTTTCATGATGTTTTAATAAAAGATTATGAAAAAAAAATTAATAAAATAAGTGAAAGAAGTCACCAAAAGATAATAATCGAACTCCGCAACTGCGGCGGATTTTTGCTTTTCCTTAATCATATGCCGCAAGTTTTCAGACAATTGATATAACATTATATAAATAAACATATCTGATTTTACTTTCTCTTATCCTATACATGAAATATAGAGAGAGAGAAAGTATTTATTTTTAAATAGGAACTTTTGAATAAAATCGGCCTAAAAGTACTAGTACTTTACTGATGTACTTTTTCAGATTTTTTCGATTTTCCCAAAATTAGCTGAAACGATTTTGATTAAAATTCATAAATCAGTTATTTTTTAGATGCTCTTTAAAAAGTATATCAGTAAAATTTTTCGTGAAAATTGTTTGAAGTACACTTTACTAATATAGGGTTTCAGATTTTTTACTTTTTCGAATTCATTTTTCTGGTTCTTCCTTCCATAGAGCCAATGTTAAGGGGGCGAGGAACTGAAAAGCTTTTGGTAAATATCGAACCATCAGGGGGCGCTCTAGAGGGGGGGGGGGCAATATTTTTTTTTTCTTACATCTCACATGCGCTCGGCTTAGTCCGACCATTTATTTATCTCGACGGGCTTTTATACCTGCCAGAGGGCTGCACCCCCTGGACTCCCTTCCTCGCTTTCTGCAAGCAAATGCATCAAATTTATTCTCGCTGTTTGGAAATTTTGCAATTGCTCGCCAAAAATTTAAATTTCCCTCTCTGACTTGTTAGTTTTAAACTTCCCTCACTGGGTCTACTTCCTCTCTCTCTGGCCAATCAGCGAGAGAACAGACACATACACAAAGAGACAGGAAGTCAACGGCTAGCGCTTTATATATTAGTATAATTTTTGAGTTCCAAGCATATTTATTTGGTATCCAAATGGCTTAAAAAATCAACTGGGCTGACCAAGGCCCGAGGGCAATTTATATATTTATTTATCGCTTAGACACTATGTCCTAAGCAAGGGCGGATACAGGGGGGTAAAGGGGGTAATTACCCCCCCCCCCTGAGATTTAAAAAAAATACTTTTTTTCGAAAAAAAAATGTATTTTTATTGTAAAACTTTAAAAATTAATACTTAAAAATTTGATTTGTATTTATATTCTGACAAACAAGTACAGAATGCGCCTTTAAATTACCGAAATTAAGAATAAATGTATTCTGTGCGACCAGTCAACCAGATTACCCCCCCCCCCCCCCCCCGAGAAACACCTCTGGATCCGCCACTGGTCCTAAAATGCCTAAAAGACTTAAAAAAAACTTGAAAATTATCTTTTTTTTGATCGAAATTTATTGAAATTTTGGAAATAGCTCTTTATGGGCATATCTCCTTTTTTTTCAAAAGATAAATAAAGTCAAAAAATTTTGAAATCAATTTTAGTGGTCCAGAATCATCTCTGAAACAGAAAATAAAATAGGTCATTCGTAATGCAAACAATTTTTTTTTTTTAATCTAGCTTAATTTAAAACTCTATTTTCAAACAGAAACAGCACTACTCTCTTTATTAATAATCACACATCAGAGCACAAATGCAACAAGATCTGAGCACAAACAAACACCGAACTCTCACAAAGTCTTTATTACACTTCCGTTCTTTTTTTTTTTATATTCGACCTTTTTAATAGAAAACTCAATTTAGTCTCACTTGGCGTTGTTTTTTTTTTGAGTGGGAGGGAGTGTGCAGGTAATGAAATCCTCTTCTCCCCTTATTCGACAACGACAGACAGACAGACACCCTCTCTGACACATTAAACAACCATAATTCACCCATTTAAAATGGCATTTCACCAATAAAATGAGAGAGAAAAGACCTCAGTGGGTTATAAAAATATTTAAGCCTCTTTTGAATAATAAAAATTATTAATTAAAAAAAAAAAATCGGTGTGGAAGAGGGAATAAAACACAAAAAAAAAAAGTAAAAACGGATGGAACAAACAAAACAAAAGAATAAATGACGTCATGCAGTATAAGAGAAGAGAGCAGGCCTACACAATTGAATATTATTTCCTGGGGTTGTAGATGGAACCCTTTTTCCCAATGTTGCCAATTTTTTTACGTTTTTAATGAGTGTATGGAGCTTTTTAATATACTTATATCTTAAAGGATTAATCTGGGCATATTAGAAAAGTATTAAAAGAAGGAGTTCGCGATAAAAATGGCCTATAAATATTTATTTTTCTCAGCTTCCATGGACAAAACTAATCAAGACGTTTGACTCTAATCGCGGACCAAATTTCATAACAATCCCCTAAGTGAAAAGCGGTTTATTCCACAAAAAAGTCGAAAAATTTTACAACCTAGTTTTCTATTATTCAACTGCATTCATTTCTCTCTCTCTCGCAAAAGATCCAAATAAATATTTCTTATATATATATATATTTTAAATTTATTTAAGGCCTTTATCAACTTCGGAGGTCCGTTCCAAACGCCTAAATTTTATGAGTTAATTTTTAATTTATTTTCTAAAGGCGAGCAATGGGCGGGCCGTGCGGCTGGAACTTTCTATAAGAGAAAGTAGTGTGAAGTGTATTTCGAAGGCCCAAAGGCTCTTCTTCGTCAGAGGAAGCTCATTTTACACTCCGCTAACATTATAATAACAGCCAAGGTTTTTTTGGCATCCAAGAAAGCCATTTGTCGAGAATTCTAATTTGATAATTCCAATGCAATTTCATTTATTCATTTACTTTCTTAATTTAAATGTATTAATATAAAAATAACACTAGTCGACAAGGTTTTTTTCCACAAGATATCTGATTAGTGAACCTAGTGCATTTTTTCACCCTGAATTCAGATATGTAGTTAGAATTTTTCCATTCAGGCACAGTTTTAGAGATATAGAGCAAAATAGATTTTAGTCGAAAATGGGCTCTAAAACGGCTTTTATTTAGAATGTTCAAATTATTTTTAACGGGACACCCCGTCAAATTATGCAGATAGTTAGAATACATATAAATTTTAAGTTTCATTCCAATCGGAGGTCATTTAGACGTGCCGCAAACGGCTTAAAGTTTCAAAAAATCGAAATTTCCAAGATTTTTTTTGCTTTGGTCACCCCTAATACAATTTTAGATACCCCTGAATGCAAAACACATATATGTACGATATTCTATAGTTCTTTGGCTTTCTAAAAATCATTCATTCATAAAAATCTGCTAATTATTAACGAAATTATTAACAAAAACGTGAGCAAAGAAAAAACACAAGTACACTCACTGGACGAAAAAAATGGACCTCTTGTTCTTTTAGAAGTATAAAGAAAGATATGAGATTCAAAAAATATTTTTTTTAATAATATATAATAAAGTTAGTGCCCGTGACTCGATGCTCAGAGAGGATACATTAGCTTCTCGTGGATAGAGTTCCCTTTTTAATTCAATTGAAGTCCATTTTTTTCGACCAGTGAGTGTACTTGTGTTTTTTTCTTTGCTCACGTTTTTGTTAATAATTTCGTTAATAATTAGCAGATTTTTATGAATGAATGATTTTTAGAAAGCCAAAGAACTATAGAATATCGTAAATATATGTGTTTTGCATTCAGGGGTATCTAAAATTGTATTAGGTGACCAAAGCAAAAAAATCTTGGAAATTTCGATTTTTTGAAACTTTAAGCCGTTTGCGGCACGTCTAAATGACCTCCGATTGGAATGAAACTTAAAATTTATATGTATTCTAACTATCTGCATAATTTGACGGGGTGTCCCGTTAAAAATAATTTGAACATTCTAAATAAAAGCCGTTTTAGAGCCCATTTTCGACTAAAATCTATTTTGCTCTATATCTCTAAAACTGTGCCTGATGGAAAAATTCTAACTACATATCTGAATTCAGGGTGAAAAATACTTCTAGAATTTCATATCTTCATTCTTGTGAAAGAAAAAAAGTTCATTTTTGTCGACTAGTGTAATTAAATCTATTTTAAAATTAGATCATTCAACCTTTAGTCAGTTTGTTTTTGTTTTTTTTGTTTTTTAATAATATAATTAATACATTCGATATAAAATTCATTAATTAATTTTTTAACATTTTGAAAAATATTATTATTTTTTATTTTTTATTTAAAAATATTGGGATGGTAGGAGAGAAAGTAAATGAATAAATGAAATTTTATTGGAATTATCAAATTAGAATGCTCTCAGGAGTTACCGAAGACAAATGGTTTTCTAGGATGTCAAAAAAACCTTGGCTGTTATTATAATGTTAGCGGAGTGTAAAATGAGCTTTCTCTGAAGAAGAAGAGCCTATGTGCCTTCGAAATATACTTCACTCTACTTTCTCTTATAGAAAGTACCAGTTGCAAGGCCCGCCCATTGCTTGCCTTCAGAAAATAAATTAAAAATTAACTCATAAAATTTAGGCGCTCCGAAGTTGAAAAAGGCCTTAAATAAATTTAATATATATGAAGTAAAAGTGTATAAAATGAGCTTCCTCTGAAGAAGAAGCCTTTGTGCCTTCGAAATATTAGGAAATAAATTCATTCGGGAAAATAAAAAAAATTTTATTTTTGTTTTTCCCTTCCTACACCCTTGCCGAAAAATCAGCGTAGTTAGAGGAGTTTCGGTCTATAAAATTTTATCCCCCAAAAAAATATTTTTCTCAAAACTCAGGAGGGGGATTTACCCCCTTTAGCCCACACCCTTGGTCTGACGATTCCTTAAATTCTTTCTCCATTGTCAAGTAATTCCAGAGTTTTAGATTAAAAGTTAAACTCTATCAGCTTTAAATGCTGGAAATGAAATGAACGAGAAATTGGACAATATTTGTGTAGCTTATATGAATATCCAGTCACGAATGATTGTGTTGCACTTTTCGATTGAAAACTTTCTTTTTTTTTAACAATATCTAACCTTATGAGATTTTTTTTTTTGTTTACCCTCTCTCTGCCTAGATCGAGAGCTTAAAATTCGTAAAGTTTTTTCAACAACAACAACAACAAAATATAACAATAAAAATAGCCCAACGACTATACAATCTCCAACTTTTACCGTCGCGAGAAGGGAGGGGGATATAAACACTCAATATTCTTCGGAGAATGGATTTCTTTTTAGAGAGTCAAATCAGGAGGGTACAGGGAAATTTTCAACTCACTTTTTTAATAAAAAAAAAAATAAGCAGCAGCTCTCGATTGCATAAAGAAGAGAGGGGGTTGCTATTACAGAAAAGAGAGTTCATATCAAATTATTTATTACTAGAATTTTCTTTTTCGTTTCCATTTTTTTTTTTTTTTTTTTTTTTTATTCAATACGCTCTTGGAAATATGGAAAATTTTCAAAGTGATATTGATGTTAAAAAAATTTAATTTTTGATTGAATTTCCATATTTTTATTATTAAAAGTTTGTTTTTTATCAACGAGATAACCTCTGGAAATATATTTAATCTTATATAATTTTTTTCTTTTTTTTAAATGTAATTAATAGAAGGCCTAGCCCTTGACTTATGGCTCAGAGGTAGAGCATCGGCTTCTAAAACCAAAGGTTAAGGGTTCGTATCACGTCCCAAGCGATAAAATTTATTTCAATTGAATTAAAATAGGAACGGGGTCTAAATGGCTTCCGATTCCGAAAAATACCTTAAAACGAATTAAAAAAAAGAAAACATCATGTGGTTTTATGAAACCACGATGCAAGTGAAACTTTTTTTTCGGATCGTAGGCGTTTAACTGAAATTTTCAGAAAATTATTCAATTAAGAGTATTAAAATCGCGTTTTTAATCTTAACTTTTTTTTTTTTTTTTTAAACATTCACACTTTTTTTCTCATTCACACTCACACTCACACACACATTCACACAGTCTTTTCGGCAACTTAGGCCATTTAAGACTTTAAACGATATCCGTTATTCATTATTATACATATTGGGGTCCAGGCATTCTTATTTAAGCCATTTGGTATCCAAATAGCTTAAATAAAATCATCGGACTGCCTGGGGTCCGAACCCGCGACGTTCGGTATAGAAGGTAGACACGCTACCAACTACTCCAAGCCCCGTGGGCAATCTTAACTTAATAATTAGAAAATGGGAAATCAATAGACGCATGTTAAAAACTGAGAACAATATTTAGTAATTGAAGATTTGAATCATTTTAAATTACCTATTTTAAAAATTATATTTTATCAATTTAAAAATTGAATAATTAAATCTCACAATTATTTTTTTATAATTCGTCATATATATTAAATTTCAACTTTCTTATTTTTGTCGTCACGGCTTGTGACGTCATGGTCTATGACGTCACGGCTTGTAACGCGACATGCTGATAGAAGAGCGAAAAAATTTGAGAGGAATCAAATAAAGCACCACTTTAAAAAAAATAAAACGACTAGTGGTGAAGCCCACTAAGGGTCGCCTTGGAGTTCCTTCCACATTTTCTTAATGACATGCCAAAATCTTTCATACATCTCGTTTCAAACAATACGTATCTGACTTATTAAGAAATATCTAAAGCCCTACATTAAAAAAAAAAAAATTTTAAGACAGATAGTTGATTCTTGGCGGTGAAACCACTCTAAATCTAACCAACAGTAAGTAATGAATAATCGACAATACCAGCAAGGAGAGAGGAAGGGGTTGTCAATAATTAATAATAGTAGGTGTAGAGTGATGTTGAGGGTCTTCTACAGAATGTGAGGGTTGTTGATTGTCTATGAGGTTTACTGAATGCAATTTTAATTGTATTGATTTAATTAGAGAGAGATGAGGGTCCATTGTCTGTTGCCATGCTGATGAGTATTAATCTATTTAGAAATTACCAATAAAACTATATTTTTCAAAAATCCATCTGCAAGAATAAACGTTGTCATTGCGATACTATCAAAGTTCAATATATTATTGTGAAGTGTCTGTCTGTTTGACTGTTAGTCAAGGATTTAAAAATTTCAAAATGAAATTTGCAGTCTTAAAGAGGATGCAAGAAAAATCTTGGAACTCCAAATGGGAAGGCTCGGAAAATTCCTGAAAATCCAGAATTTTGCCCATGGGAAAATATTAGGTTCGAACTAATTAAAAATTGAAACCAAATAAATTTTTTTAAAGGGAAACTTTTATTTTATCCCCTCAAATTTTTTCGCTCTTCAATCAGCATGTTGCGTTACAACCCGTGACGTCAAAGGCCGTGACGCTACAAGCCATGACGACAAAAATAAGAAAGTTGAAATTTAATATATATGACGAATTTTAAAAAAATAATTGTGAGATTTAACTATTCAATTTTTAAATTGATAAAATATAATTTTTAAAATAATTTAAAATGATTTAAATCTTCAAAATATATATAGTTCTCAGTTTTCAGCATGCGTCTGTCTATTGATTTCTCATTATCATTCCCATTTTCCAATTATTAAGTTAAGATTAAAAGCACGATTTTAATTGAATAATTTTCTGAAAAATTTCAGTTAAACGCCTACGATCCGAAAAAAAAGTTTCACTTGCATCGTGGTTTCATAAAACCACACAATGATTTTTTTGTATTCTGGCACTTAAGGTGATAAAAAATATCACCACAGTAACACAACGTAACAATAAAAAATTTATTTACAATTTGAAGGCGATTTATTTTTTTATTTTCTCAAAACAATAATAATAATAATAATTAGAGACCGGACAAAAAAGCATAAAAAAATGGAAAAAAAGTGCTTAAAAAAGCATAAAAAACTTGAATAAAAAGTTGTTAAATAAGCATAAAAGTTGAAAAAAAGCCTCTCATAAGCAACTTCTACTCATAATACCAATGGGGTATACAAATTTTTTTTTTTAAAGAAACTAAATTTATTTCTGTCCCGCCCTGCGAAAAATTTTGTTTTTGCGGAACCAAATTTTTTCACCCTGCGGAAAAATTTTTTTTTACAATGCTATAATTTTTCGCACTGCGGGGCTTTTGAAAATTTTTTTTTTTTTTTTTTGGGGGGGTGGGCCCCTCCCCCTCTTATACACGTCCCTGGTGTATGCGTGTGTGAATGGGAAAAAAGTGTGTTTTTTAATAAAAAAAAATAAAAAATTATAAATATTCGTAAAATAAGTTCAAATAAGCACGAAAGAGAAAAAAAGCATAAAAACTCAAAAAAAGCAAAAAAAGCATAAAAAATGCAATCTCAATGCACTTAGTTTTTCCTAATTCGTATAGAAATTAAATATCTAATGGCTGCTTATAAAATTGAGCAATAAGCATTTTGCTTAAAATCCGGTCTCTAATAATAATATACTTGTCACCCTCAGATCCAAGAGAGAGAGGTCCAGAAAATTCTCTCTCATATCTAACATTTTCCCAATATATTATGAGAAGTTTATATATCTTATTTTGGACGTCGTCATCTTCAATAGAGAAAGCCATCTTATTTTTCATAAAAAAAGAAGAATCAAAAAAGAATATTATTTTTATCAATAAACTGCTGCGACCAACAAAAGAATAACTAGACTGGATTTGTACGAATTATTGACAGGAATTATTTTAATTGTTGAGCTGTATATTTTTAATTAATTAAATTTTACAATAATCAAATAATAATTAAATTGATATACTAGGTGATATGTTTCAAGTTTTAATTGGAGAAATAATACACTTTATACGTATTTCGACATTAGTGTCTATCTAGAAGTGTTTCTCTCTTATTGGGGCATCTCTTTTTTCACATATTAAAAAGCGAAAGAGGAATAAATTTTAATTCATTCACACCTCTAGTGAAATTAAAAGGTGAATATAACGAAAGTGAAAATATTATTCTATTCTACAGTATAATAATAGTCAAATAAACTTTTATTTATTTCCGCTATTTATTAATAAAATGTTCATTTAATATTCCTTTTTTTGATGATATCATTAATTCTGATTAATATATTAGGTGGAATGAAAGAGAGAGAGGGAATATTTGTTGTAATTTCAAATCTCATTAAATGGCTTTTATCTTTATTATTATTATTTTCATAACTCTGCATAAAATCTCATTGCATTTAATGAAATGATTTCTTAAAAATTCTGTTAGTGCCACATAACTTTTATTTAATATTTTAATTAAATATTGTTTGCCGTTACTTTTAGTCCTATGATCAGAGAGACGATGCCAATTTTTTTTTTTTTTTTTTAATTTTTTATAATAAAAGTTACTACAAGTTGCTTCGAAAATTTTGTACCAAATTAGTTGTTATATTTCTTAAAATATAAAATATAATTGTATTTGCTTCTACAATTATTATAAACATGTTATTTTCATTCTAATTTTGTCTTTTTATTTCTACTTTTCTTAATTTATTTTGGAACAAATTTTTCGAAACAACATTTTGAAATTAATTTGGTAGGGATGCCGTACTTAAAGAGGGAATTCTTGTCAAACTAATATTAATTACATCAACATAAAATCTTTGAAAAATATTAAAACAAAATTATAAAATCATAAGTACCAATGATCAGTAGAATTCAAATGTAGCAACTAATTTGCAAGGAGGAGTTAATCAAAAGTTAAAGACACGTTCAATCAGGAGTCTGAAGGCATCCGGCGCATGCGCAGTAACAAAAATTAAATCGCTTTTCTTTAATGCGCATGCTCCGGACGCCTGATTGAACAGATCTTAATTTAAAATGACATATCTTATTGAAATTTTATAAATAACGAAAATATAAGTCATAAAAACTAAAAATTTCCAAGAATAATGTTCCATTTAGAAGCTTTATATATTGAATCCTATATATACATTATCACAATTTGTATCGTTAATTATCTAATTCAGATACAAACAATACAAAATTTAAAAACAAAGAAAATTTCTAAAAAGTGAAAATTTTTTAGAATGTTGAAGGAAGAGAGAATGTCAGCCAAATCGCTGAACAGCCACTTCTATTATCAACATCGTGAAATTTTTTTATTTTTGGTAGAGCAATTTTAGTCAAAACTTGATCTTTTCATTCTATTTATTATTTTTTATAACGCTTTAATTATCTGCAACTCCCTTATTTAATAAATAAAAAGCGTTAAGCTAAAGAAATTTCATTCAGCTTAGAATTAACTTACTTTGAACTTTGAATAAAAAGAGAAATAAGCCAATTCGTTGAATTTTATTGAATTGGTCTTAATTAAAGATTAATCTAAAAAGCTCTTTTTATTTGTTATTTCTCTTTTTTTTTAACTTTAAAATAAATAAATAAATAAAGGAAGTGGTCTGGCTATCAGAAAGCCAATCAACGTATGCCTCATAGAAAAATAAATAGCAAAAATACTTCCAAAGAAAAATAGAGAAAAAGCCCTCGGGGCTTGGTGTAGGGGTTAGCGTGCTAACCTCGTATACCAAAAGTCGCGGGTTCGGACCCCAGGCAGTCTGATGATTTTATTTAAGCCATTTGGATGCCAAATAGAAATGCCTGGACTCCTAATAGATATAAATATACAAAAGCCTTTTGGAACCAACGCCCTTCGTTAATGCAATCTTTAAATCTGTCCAAGGCTGAAGCCAGAGATTCTCCCCCCCCCCCTCTCACTGAGTTCAGATTATTTAATCACAGCAAGCGAAGTACAGTATTAATTAATATTCTAGTGTCTTTCTTCTTTGCTTTTTTCGAGGCCATAAATTCGTTCCATGGAAGTTAGAAATCTCAAATGACTATTTTTGTTTAAATTAGTTCAGAGCTCTGTTAATTCTAACAAGTGTTTGTAGTTTTCTGCGTAGTATATTCTCCATCTTCATTCACCGTTGTGGTTATTCTGAGGGGTAACGTTCATAGGAATAACACTGAGGTGGGTTCCCGTTTCATTCCTCAGGAGGAGGCACCTCAAATAGAGTTGGTTATTGCCTTAAGGTCGGGTTGTCTTCAACTCAGGATTATAAGCTTAACTGCTATATCCCCTCGGCTCGTCCAATGTCGTATCTATTATTAGGTTAATTGCCAATCTTCCAGCAAACAACACTAACGAACTGTACGTAGAAGTACCATACATTTATCCTATAAGTGAAGCATCTCTAAGATCCCTCTACGAAAAGTGAATAAATATTTATAAATATAAGATTTAAACTTTCGACCGTTGGTTCTCGTTGAAACATTTTGTAAATTAAAATTAAATATACAAATTAAACACTAGGTTATTTGTTTCAAAGGTTTTATTAATTAAAAATTAACACTTAATACGTATTTCGACAATTCCTTGTCATCATCAGAAGTGATTACATTTTAATACATGAAAGTAGATACAGGATATCCTATCTCTGCTTCTAGTGTATATATATAGTATATCCTGTATCTACTTTCATGTATTAGAATGTAATCACTTCTGATGATGACAAGGAATTGTCGAAATACGTATTAAGTGTTAATTTTTAATTAATAAAACCTTTGAAACAAATAACCTAGTGTTTAATTTGTATATTTAATTTTAATTTATAAATATGTTTAGGATGAATTTTATTAAAACAAAGCAAATTTCATTTCAAAATCTTTTGAATAAAATAAAATCCATAGTTACGTCATTCATCGCTCTTTGTAGAGAATTATTCAATGCCTTTTATTTCTCTCCAGCGATAACCTAAATATCCAATTTCGCAAGAAATAATGAGAAGCCATCTAACCAAATTTGCCAAAAGTGAAAGAAAGAATTTGACCTAAAAAAAAAAACCAAATCCAGTTTCCAAGTTCTCTGATTGGTAAAACCTTTCAATATCAATCATATTATGAAAATAAACCTTTTTAATTAATTACATTTTGTCTTCCGAGAATCAAACGGATATATGGGTCGTCTAAAATAAAACTTGTTTTTTAATCTAAAAAGAGAAACGAGAGGGCTTCATTCTTTCGTTATTAAAAAAAGCGAGCAAGAACCCTTCCTTCTCCATCTCCTTTTTTTCTCAGGCTGTTATAAAAAAAAAAAAAAAAAAGAAATCGGGTCTCCTCGTAATCTTTAAAGCAGCAGCTGCTAACTTCCGTTTGCAAAAATTATTTGTGTTTGTGAATTGGTCAGGAGGTAAATAGAATTAAACATGTTTGATTTTTCTTGAATTTTCAAAACATCTGCTTATAAAAGTGGTGAGGGATAAGGAAATGGGGTGGGGGAGGGGAGTCATAACAACCTGATTTTGATTGATAGACGAGATGATAGATTAGCTAAAATATTTGGCTGAATTAAAATCACAATCTAATCAACTTATGATTGTAATATCAGAATTTTTGAGTAAAGACTTTCAAGCTGTTATCAAGAATTTGATTTTCGGTATATTTATAAAAACTACAATCGGCCATTGATTCTTTGGCCTTCTTCAGGTACACTTAAGTTAAGATTACCAAAGTTATTACATCTGTGACAATTGATTGTCAAAAATGTAACAACCTTTATAATCTTAGCTGAATTGTAACGGAAGAAGGCCACAGAATGAGTGGGCAAAACGTTGTAATTTTTACAAATAAACCACAGCTAAACCGAAAATAAAATTCTTTTATTATATCAAAATATTCAGCTGATTATTTTAATATCATAAGTTACAGGTTAAAGTAGCATATGAGAATAGATAGGTAGATGTAGGCTAGTTTCTTGGCAATGAGAAAATAACTTTTTAGACTGTTTTCTCCAAATATTTCGAAGCCTTTCTATTAAATGCCTTCGAAATTTTCTGAGAAAATACTCTAAAAAGTTATTTTCTCATTGCCAAGAAACTAGCCTACTCCTATCCTCATTCATACTACTTGGCATTCCACATCCTTTCCTATAAATTAGCATATATCACAATATCACAATTAGCCATGTATTTCTTATCTAAAAAAAAATACTTTCTTCCAAATTAAATGATTCATTTTAGTCTTTTTAAATTTCATATTCTTTGTTATATTACATTTTCGGTTTCTGCCATCTTGATTGATGATTAGTTGTTCTGGGGCTTCTCTTTGCACTGCGACCTTCTAGATCAGATCTATTGTGCTCCCCCGATCTAGGAATGGTTCGAATTCGGGTGATGTTTTACCCCTGAATTCCTATGTCCATCCCTCAGGCCCTAAGTGCCTGGAATTGGAGGGGATGTGTACTCCCTTTTGCTCCAGCAGAGACGTTCGACTTTGGTTGAATTTTTTTCGGCAAGTTGGGTTCGAACTCGAGTGACATTTTACCTCGTATTACTAAGCCTCAGCTTATCCGATAAGCCACGCTCGCCTCCTTTTCTGCCATCTTACAACATTGCCTTCCTTAGTAAGATCAGATACTAAGAAAGTCCTGAGACATCTATTAAAAATATATAAAATAGAAATATATTTCTTTTTTTATTTTTGCTTTTCATTGAGCTGACTTGACCTGATCAAAAAACTCAATATTCATCCGACTTTTCAATAAAAAATTTGATTTTTGAAGTAAGCGAGGATTGCAGTCAAGAATATAAAGAATACTTTTATCAAGTGAAACTTTTTATCGAATAGAGCTGTCTGTCGAAATGAAATTTTGCACTCTTATAGACGACATTATGGAAAGGGCAGAAAAAATACTCCCCAAATGGGGCGACAAAAAAAAAAAAAACTTCAAAGAAAGCATTGGGTACTTTCCCGAGTAAAAATGATTAAAATAGATCCAGGGACCCACACGCCCGCAGCAGGTCTGCATAGGGAACCCTTAGGGACACACAGGGTACACACGCCCGCACCAGGAACACACACAGTAGATTGAAAGTGACCAGAAGAAAAATGTGTGTCCTTGGTGCGAGGGTGTGTATTCCTGTAGGTCCCTGGTGTGGGGGTGTATATCCCTAAAGGTTCACCATGCAGATTTTTTTTCGACTTTCCGTAAGGGATAGCGTTCATTACGTAAGTATTTTGGATTTTATCATAGGATATAATTAAAGTGCTATCGAATTGATTGATGTATAATTTTTATTTTTCCGATCTGATGAAACCCTTAAATGTTTGCTCGAAATAAAAATGGCAGAGTCGAGTAAGATGGCGATCTACCTCCTGAACCCCCTTAATAGAATATAGAGATTTTTGTATTTACATATTGTACAATAACCATTTCAACAATATTATGTGGATTAATTAAATAAATAAAAATGTTTTCTTTATAATCATTTGATTACCAATCTGGTATCCAATGGCTTAAATAATACTGTATATTGTAATTTAATAATTTTAGTTTTTTTTTTTTTTTTTAAACATTCACACTTTTTCTCATTCACACTCACACTCACATTCATACAGTCTTTTCGGCAACTCAGGCCATTTAAGACTTTGACGATAACCGTTGTAAGGAATATATTTATTGTGGGGTCAGGCATTTCTATTTAATCCATCTGGTATCCAAATGGCTTAAATAAAATCATCGGACTGCCTGGGTCCGAACCCGCGACGTTTGGCATAGGAGGTAGGCGCGCTACCTACTATGCCACACCCGAGGGCATAATTTTAGTTTATAAAAAACGTAAGATGCAAACACTGAAAAAAATACTCATACTTAACAAAATAGTCGATACTTTACTTTCGATATGATGCCCAGTACAAGTATAGATACTCTTTTTTTGAAATCACAACCCTAGCCATATGTAAATGGCTAGATAGATGAAAAAAAGAAAAATACATACATATTGCAATAAATACTAGGTAGATAGATATGGGTTAAGCTCCCCACCTCGGTAGGCATGAAATCCGCCGAAACCGGTCGACACAGCTAGTTATTATAAATTAAATAAAAAATTCAACATAACTTTTTTAAATCAAACATCTCCAAACTTATTTGATATTTTCTAAAACATTTAATTTACATAATAATAGGCATCCTAAAATAACATTTTAACATAATTAGGCTGAACGCACACCAATAAAGCAAAATCGTTTTAGAACAAAACGTTTTTGTCTAAAACTGTTTTTTCAATGCTTTTCTATGGCACACCGAGGAGACAAAACACAATTGGACATGATTCGACATCATTGAACAAAATGTTTTGCCATTGAGCGTTTTGCTTAATCGGTGTGCGTTGGCATTGGACAAAATGTTCTGCCATTGAGGCAAAAAAGCCAACGCACACCGATTAATCAAAAATGCTCAATGGCAAAACATTTTGCCTAATCGGTGTATGTTAGCATTGAGCAAAACGTTTTGCTCAATTGGTGTGCGTTCAGCCTTACAAACGGAGTTTTTTGGAGTATGTTGTTACATCCACCCTCCACTCTTCAATGAGTTTTGTACCCTCACCTATTTTTTTTTTCTATAAAAAAAAAAAATTTGATTTACCATTTTAGTAAATCGGCTTCACTTTTTCTTTCTTATCTTAATATATCAAACTTTGAAGAAGAATCAAAGTTTTGTTTTGTCAACGCTTTAAAATCCCCCTTAGCAATTTATCTTCTAATAGAAAAAGAAGAAAAGAAAAAAAAAATCTCCTCAAGAAGGCTTTCTTTCTCTTTTAAAAGACTCTCTCTTATACTAAAATTCACTTCCTTCGTAAAATCTCTTATCATTTATCTGCATTTGATCTGTTATCTGCATGTCATCTATCCATCTCTCTTTCTCTCTGTGTGATCCCTTAAAAGCTCATTTATGCACGTTTTGCATCACAAATCACTTCATCTCTTCTTTTTCAAGAATCTTACTATTTGATTTAGAGACCTACTTTTTTTTATTTAATTTGTAGGTCTGATTATATTATTTCTAGTGTGACATCATTCTAAAAAAATAATACTTTTGTCCAGTTAGCTTTTGGCTATTACTTATTCTTTTGCCGTTTTAACTTTTCTCAAAGAATTTTTGTTTTCTCTTATCTATATATGTTAATATAAATGTATATAGAAAGTATTACGATTGTTTGAAAAATACAATGTTGAGATTTTAGTGGAAATATACGTTTTAAAAATAGAAAACAATGAAAAATTCAATAGTCCACAAACTTATTAGTTAGTAAACAAAAAACTTTAAAATCCGAAGGCCAAGAAAGCGAGTTATGACTTGTTCGATTGGTATTGTGTTCAAGGGCATGGGCGTAGGCGGGGGGCAGGGGCAGCGCCCTGCCCCCCCCTGGCTGGTCCCTAAAAATTAAAAAAAAAACAAGCAAATATATATTTTTCCCATTGGGAATTTTTTTTAAAACCCCAATCCACTACATTAATTTAATTTTGTTTTTATTTAAATAAATAATTAATAATCTATGTATATATTAATTGCAAACCCCCCCTCTCGCCTTAACGAGGGGTTGCCCCCCCCCCAACAAGAAGTCTGGCTACGCCCATGTTCAAGGGTAACATATTTTTATTAAAATATTAGTAAAAGTAGTGAATAAAAGTGAATTCAAAATTTCCATAGGCCTTGTGATTTCAATTCAATTTTTCAAATGGATTTTTCAGCACTTCCTTCCATAGAGGCAATGTTAAATCCCTATGGGGATTTGCATGTAAATTTCGATTCAAAAGGGGCTCCCCTGTGAAACTTTTTACACATTTAAAAAATATTTTTCCAATTCTAATGAAATTTTGTATTTAATTAGGATTCTCTATTGTGTATAAAATATCCAAAAATGAGATTAAAATTTTGAAAAGTAAACATAGTTTATTTGAAACACTCAACATATACCGGTAATTCAATCTATTTATTATTGTACTTACAAAATTTAATATTCTATTTTCGTTAATGTTATATATACTATTCGAAAAATATTTAACCCCGAGACCTCTTTAAACAAGATAATTAAAAGGTCAACAATCATACAATATTTGACTCGGGTACGCCTGTGGCAGACGCCTACTTTAGCTTGATGTACAATTTAAAGGAAAAGGTTGGTCCAGGCCAAGTTGAGTGTTTAATTATTTCAAAATAATAAATTTGATTTATTTGTTTCAAATAAACTATGGTTATTTTTCAAAATTTTAATCTCATATTTCGGCATTTTATTAATAAAGCCGAATCCTAACTAAATACAAAATTTCATTAAATTTGAAAAAAAAAAATTTAAAATGTAGAAAAGGTTCGAGAGGGTACCCCCTTGTGATTCGAAATTAACATGTAATTCTCCATAGAGATTTAACATTGTCTCTATGAGAGAAATTGCCAAAAATTTTATTTGAAAAATCGAATTAATATACACAGAGGAAATTTTGAATCAATTGATCTTTTTATCTAATGTATCATACTTATATATAAAGCCCTTAAGCCGGTGTCAGATGTGTGAACGCACCAATCAGGCCTCAGCGATGCCTCAGGGACAGCGCTGATTGGCGAAATTCAGAGAGGGCGGGGCGGAGTCGGAGAGGAAAATTCAAAATTTTTAACTACTAAACGCGTACGAGACGCCGCCCGCCAGGGCCAAGTTGATTATGGCGCGGCGAAGCCAACTTGTATAATAATAATAGGTTCTCTGTGTATTTCAAATTTTCAGGTTCTTACTCCCATTGACACAATAAACCTCTATAGTGAATCACATGTTAATTTCGATTCACAAGGGAGTCAGTCCGCTTTCGAACTTTTTACACTTTATAAAATTTTTTTTTTTTAATTTAAATGAAATTTTGTATTTAGTCAATATTTGGCATTGGTAATTAAAAGTCAGATTATGAGATTAAAATTTTGAAAAATAACCATAGTTTATTTCTAGCACTCAACTTGTGGATCGAAATTTACATATAAATTCCCATAGGGATTTAATTGAATTTATTTTATGTTTAATATGAATGAGGTAAGCATCCCGGCGGTGTGTTTAAGAAATCATACAAAACCTTGAATTCGTAATTTCATCGTTTTTGGAGTAGTGAGCCCATATATATTTAATTTAAACAAATTGGCGGGTCTGAGCTCAAGTTTATATTCATTGTAGCATTTTGTAAGCTAATAAGACCTTAAATTTCAAATTTCATCGATTTTGCAGTAGTGCACCCCAAGATATTTAATTTAAAAAAATCGGCGGGCCCGAGCTCAATTTTGGGTTCATCGTATCATTTTGTATGTTAATAAGGCCTTAAATTGCAAATTTCATCGCATTTGGATTAGTGCACCCAAAGATATTTAATTTAGAAAAATCGGCGGGCCCGAGCTCAATTTTGGGTTCATCGTATCATTTTGTATGTTAATAAGACCTTAAATTTCAAATTTCATCGCATTTGGATTAGTGCACCCAAAGATATTTAATTTAGAAAAAATCGGCGGGCCCGAGCTCAATTTTGGGTTCATCGTATCATTTTGTATGTTAATAAGGCCTTAAATTGCAAATTTCATCGCATTTGGATTAGTGCACCCAAAGATATTTAATTTAGAAAAATCGGCGGGCCCGAGCTCAATTTTGGGTTCATCGTATCATTTTGTATGTTAATAAGACCTTAAATTTCAAATTTCATCGCATTTGGATTAGTGCACCCAAAGATATTTAATTTAG
>JAKCPI010024809.1:0-11787 GCA_023213315.1 Euborellia annulipes
CTGGATCTAGAACATGAAACCAGACTCCTCCTCTATGCTAAAACTAGAGCAATTACAACTCGTTGATTTGTAAAAATAAATTTCATTTTGAAAGGGCACGAATTCCTAACCCTTAATAAGAGGGGGTGTCAAAAAACAACTGGAATTATTTTTTACTAGAAAATTCTGCTTACTTTTATTCAAATTCCATTAGAGACCTTCAAAGTAATCTTCCTCGGACAAAAATACAACGATCCAGCGTTCAGTGCATTGTTCAAAACATATCCTTGGACGCCATACAGAGGCATGGAATTAGACTGGTAGGTGATTCTACCCTCACCGCATTCCTTCTGTCACTATATCATAGAAGAAGCGTGTCTGCACTCTCTCTTCTACAGGTATTACCATGGTCAATGCTCTGCCGAATTAAAATCAAATTATCCCACCCAATGCAACATATTCACCCGGAACACAAGGCAGGCATCGTCCCAGCATCCCTAAGCTGTTCAGATCACGACTACTGAGAACTAGTCAACTTTCAGTCTTCCTTTGTCCCCATGACCTCCCGTGTGATTGGAACAAGCTCCCTGTGTTTACTTACCCCAAAACCTGCAATCTTCAGGCTTTCAGAGTCTAATCTCAACAGGCATCTTCTCAGTTCCCGCATTTGAGTCTCCCCTTTACAAGCCTTCTCCTTTGTTTTTATTTTCTTGGCTGCATATGACCACTGACTGTCATAGGTCCTCGGACTCATGCACCCATTCAAAAAAAAAATAAAATATCCTGAAGCCACTTTTTGAAAGTCTGTTGGACTATACTCGATCACGTGGTGGATAAGCAACGTACTTATTATTGTAGTGAAGTATTGATGGGGCCATTAACGAGGGAAAATTTGCAACCAAAAGATCACATCTTGCTCAAATGGGATCCTTCACCAGAATAATGCACCGGCACATCGCGCCATCAGGACTCAAGAAACAATCACTGAATTGAGGTGATGCCACATCCACCTTATTCACCTGGCCTAGAGTCGTATAACTTCCACCTATTTCCTGGAGTGAAAAAAGAGCTTCGGGGCCGTTATTTTCAGAATGATCGAGAGATAAACAACAAAATTTGTGATGTACTTAACAGACTGTCAAAAAGGGACTTCAAGGAGTGTTTTCAACAGTAGACTGAACGCTGGAATCGTATTTTGTCCGAGGGAGATTACTTTGAAGGTCTTTAATGGAATTTAAATAAAAATAAGCAGAATTTTCTTGTACAAATATAATTCCGGTTATTTTGTTGACAACCCAGCGAATACTCTACCACTACGGAATAAAAAATACTAATTTCGGAGTACCAGCTTAATTAATTATTTCATCTAGTATCTTAAAGTTCACAATTAAGAGAAATATGTTTTAAAATCACGAATTTTCTCTCCAAGAATCTGAGCAAATTATAGTCTAGCTTGGACCTATAGACACACATTCCAATTATTTATTAGATAATTTAAGAGTTCCCATGACTTTTATTCTCCCTTTCTATGAAATGATTTAGTAGAGAGGGTGAAGAAATGAAAACTCCTCCCCCCATCCTTCCTATCTGTTATTTTAAAGATCGTAAAGTTGGTTGGCTTGTATTAAAGGAGAGAGTGATCTCTCGCCCTCTTTAGGGGGAGGGGAAGACAATAGAGGGAATTGGTTTAAAGGTTTTAACTTCCCTTTCGATTCCAAGAGTAAGGTATGAAATGACGAAGAGTTAAAATAGGATCAAAAGGTGTCAATGAAAAAGATAACTACCCTTTAACCAATCAAGACAAAGAAAAGAGAAAGTTTAAGAGGCCACTTTAAATTAACGACACATGCTTTGTGTTTTCATTCATAAATTATTATTGAGATAATAAAGAAATTTTAAAAAGATTCACCAACTTTTTCATGATGTTTTAATAAAAGATTATGAAAAAAATTAATAAAATAAGTGAAAGAAGTCACCAAAAGATAATAATCGAACTCCGCAACTGCGGCGGATCTTTGCTTTTCCTTAATCATATGCCGCAAGTTTTCAGACAATTGATATAACATTATATAAATAAACATATCTGATTTTACTTTCTCTTATCCTATACATGAAATATAGAGAGAGAGAAAGTATTTATTTTTAAATAGGAACTTTTGAATAAAATCGGCCTAAAAGTACTAGTACTTTACTGATGTACTTTTTCAGATTTTTTCGATTTTCCCAAAATTAGCTGAAACGATTTTGATTAAAATTCATAAATCAGTTATTTTTTAGATGCTCTTTAAAAAGTATATCAGTAAAATTTTTCGTGAAAATTGTTTGAAGTACACTTTACTAATATAGGGTTTCAGATTTTTTACTTTTTCGAATTCATTTTTCTGGTTCTTCCTTCCATAGAGCCAATGTTAAGGGGGCGAGGAACTGAAAAGCTTTTGGTAAACATCGAACCATCAGGGGGCGCTCTAGAGGGGGGGCAATATTTTTTTTTTCTTACATCTCACATGCGCTCGGCTTAGTCCGACCATTTATTTATCTCGACGGGGCTTTTATACCTGCCAGAGGGCTGCACCCCCTGGACTCCCTTCCTCGCTTTCTGCAAGCAAATGCATCAAATTTATTCTCGCTGTTTGGAAATTTTGCAATTGCTCGCCAAAAATTTAAATTTCCCTCTCTGACTTGTTAGTTTTAAACTTCCCTCACTGGGTCTACTTCCTCTCTCTCTGGCCAATCAGCGAGAGAACAGACACATACACAAAGAGACAGGAAGTCAACGGCTAGCGCTTTATATATTAGTATAATTTTTGAGTTCCAAGCATATTTATTTGGTATCCAAATGGCTTAAAAAATCAACTGGGCTGACCAAGGCCCGAGGGCAATTTATATATTTATTTATCGCTTAGACACTATGTCCTAAGCAAGGGCGGATACAGGGGGGGTAAAGGGGGTAATTACCCCCCCCCCTGAGATTTAAAAAAAAATACTTTTTTTCGAAAAAAAAAAATGTATTTTTATTGTAAAATTTTAAAAATTAATACTTAAAAATTTGATTTGTATTTATATTCTGACAAACAAGTACAGAATGCGCCTTTAAATTACCGAAATTAAGAATAAATGTATTCTGTGCGACCAGTCAACCAGATTACCCCCCCCCCTCCCCCGAGAAACACCTCTGGATCCGCCACTGGTCCTAAAATGCCTAAAAAGACTTTAAAAAAAACTTGAAAATTATCTTTTTTTGATCGAAATTTATTGAAATTTTGGAAATAGCTCTTTATAGGAATATCTCCTTTTTTTTTCAAAAGATAAATAAAGTCAAAAAATTTTGAAATCAATTTTAGTGGTCCAGAATCATCTCTGAAACAGAAAATAAAATAGGTCATTCGTAATGCAAACAATTTTTTTTTTTTTTTAATCTAGCTAATTTAAAACTCTATTTTCAAACAGAAACAGCACTACTCTCTTTATTAATAATCACACATCAGAGCACAAATGCAACAAGATCTGAGCACAAACAAACACCGAACTCTCACAAAGTCTTTATTACACTTCCGTTCTTTTTTTTTATATTCGACCTTTTTAATAGAAAACTCAATTTAGCCTCACTTGGCGTTGTTTTTTTTTTTTTTTTTTTTGAGTGGGAGGGAGTGTGCAGGTAATGAAATCCTCTTCTCCCCTTATTCGACAACGACAGACAGACAGACACCCTCTCTGACACATTAAACAACCATAATTCACCCATTTAAAATGGCATTTCACCAATAAAATGAGAGAGAAAAGACCTCAGTGGGTTATAAAAATATTTAAGCCTCTTTTGAATAATAAAAATTATTAATTAAAAAAAAAAAAAATCGGTGTGGAAGAGGGAATAAAACACAAAAAAAAAAAGTAAAAACGGATGGAACAAACAAAACAAAAGAATAAATGACGTCATGGAGTATAAGAGAAGAGAGCAGGCCTACACAATTGAATATTATTTCCTGGGGTTGTAGATGGAACCCTTTTTCCCAATGTTGCCAATTTTTTTACGATTTTAATGAGTGTATGGAGCTTTTTAATATACTTATATCTTAAAGGATTAATCTGGGCATATTAGAAAAGTATTAAAAGAAGGAGTTCGCGATAAAAATGGCCTATAAATATTTATTTTTCTCAGCTTCCATGGACAAAACTAATCAAGACGTTTGAATCTAATCTCGGACCAAATTTCATAACAATCCTCTAAGTGAAAAGCGATTTATTCTACAAAAAAGTCGAAAGGTTTTACAACTTGTTAGTTTTCTATTTTTCTACTGCATTTATTTCTCTCTTTCTCTCGCAAAAGATCCAAATATATATATATATATATATATATATATATATGGGCGGATATATATTGGGGGGGGGGGTAAAGGGGGCAATTACCCCCACCCCCCCTTGAGATTAAAAAATACTTGTTTTCGAAAAAAATGTATTTTTAATGTAAAATTTTAAAAATTAATACTTAAAAATTTGATTTATATTTATATATCTGGCAAACAAGTAGGCTACAGAATGCGCCTTTAAATTACCGAAATTAAGAAAAAAATGTGTGCTGTGCGACCAGTCACTCCAGATTACCCCCCCCCCCCAAGAAACACCTCTGGATCCGCCACTGATATGTATAGGCTATATATATATATTTTAATTTATTTAAGGCCTTTTTTCAACTTCGGAGGTCCGTTCCCATCGCCTAAATTTGATGAGTTAATTTTTAATTTATTTTCTGAAGGCGAGCAATGGGCGGGCGTGCGGCTAGAACTTTCTATAAGAGAAAGTAGTGAGAAGTGTATTTCGAAGGCCCAAAGGCTCTTCTTCGTCAGAGGAAGCTCATTTTACACTCGGCTAACATTATAATAACAGCCAAGGTTTTTTTGGCATCCAAGAAAGCCATTTGTCTTTGGTAACTCTTGAGAGCATTCTAATTTGATAATTCCAATGCAATTTCATTTATTCATTTACTTTCTCTCCTACCGACCCAATATTTTTAAATAAAAAATAATTATATTTCTCAAAATGTTAAAAATTAATTAATGAATTTTATATCGAATGTATTAATTATATTATTAAAAAAAAAAAAAACTGACTAAAGGTTGATTGATCTAATAAAAGCCTGGATTTAAAATAGATTTAATTATTTTTATATTAATACATTTAAATTAAGAAAGTCAATGAAATTGTATTAGAATTATCAAATTAGAATGCTCTCAAGTGTTACCGAAGACAAATGGCTTCCTTGGATGCAAAAACCTTGGCTGTTATGTTAGCGGAGTGTAAAATGAGCTTCCTCTGAAGAAGAAGAGCCTTTGGGCCTTCGAAATATTAGGAAATAAACTCATTCGGGAAAATAAAACATTTTTACTTTCTCTTACCTCTATATATGTATGTTAATATATATAGAGAGAGAAAGTATTGTATTCATGTCAAAAATTCGATGTCGAGATTTTGATGGATCTTCACGTTTTGAGGTCCCCTGAATCCAAAAAAAGTGGTTTTCGCGACATGGTCTGTCTGTCTGTGTGGGGGTGTGTGGTGTGTGTCTGTGAACAAAATATCTCAAGAACGAAAAGAGCTAGGAGGTTGAAATTTTATATTTAAGTTAGGCACCCCCATGGGACGTGACACGAACCTTTTGAACAAAATTGGCCAAAGAGTACTAGTACTTTACTGATGCACTTTTTCAGTTTTTTTCGATTTTCTCTAAATTTGCTCCAACGATTTTTTTTTAAATTCAAAAATCAATTATTTTTTAGATTCTCTTTAAAATGTATATTCTTATTTTGTGATTGAAATCTTCTGAAGACCACTTTACTCTTGTACTCCATAGAAAAGATAGGAGAAATGGTTGCCATGGTAACAAAATATAAATATTTTCCCATACTTGTATTTAGTTTCCGACAGTACGGTACATTCGATTTTCAAGATGTAAAATTTATAAGTATAATGTCGACACAAAAAATCTGGTGTGACAAGCACAGAACACAACTTTCGATTACCGAAGGTAAGAGAAAGTTGTGAGCTGTGCGCCAGTCACACCAGATTTTTATTTTTGTTTTTCCCTTCCTACACCCTTTGCCGAAAAATCAGCGTAGTTTGAGAAGCTTCGGTCTATAAAATTTTATCCCCCAAAAAAATATTTTTCTCAAAACTCAGGGGGGGATTTACCCCCTTTAGCCCCCACCCTTGGCCTGACGATTCCTTAAATTCTTTCTCCATTGTCAAGTAATTCCAGAATTTATGCTTTTAGATTAAAAGTTAAACTCTATCAGCTTTAAATGCTGGAAATGAAATGAACGAGAAATTGGACAATATTTGTGTAGCTTATATGAATATCCAGTCACGAATGATTGTGTTGCACTTTTCGATTGAAAACTTTCTTTTTTTTAACAATATCTAACCTTATGAGATTTTTTTTTTTGTTTACCCCTCTGCCTAGATCGAGAGCTTAAAATTCGTAAAGTTTTTTCAACAACAACAACAACAAAATATAACAATAAAAATAGCCCAACGACTATACAATCTCCAACTTTTACCGTCGCGAGAAGGGAGGGGGATATAAACACTCAATATTCTTCGGAGAATGGATTTCTTTTTAGAGAGTCAAATCAGGAGGGTACAGGGAAATTTTCAACTCACTTTTTTAATAAAAAAAAAAAAAAAATAAGCAGCAGCTCTCGATTGCATAAAAGAAGAGAGGGGGTTGCTATTACAGAAAAGAGAGTTCATATCAAATTATTTATTACTAGAATTTTCTTTTTCGTTTCCATTTTTTTTTTTTTTATTCAATACGCTCTTGAAAACATGGAAAATTTTCAAAGTGATAGTGATGTTAAAAAAATTTAATTTTTGATTGAATTTCCATATTTTTATTATTAAAAGTTTGTTTTTTATTAACGAGATAACCTCTGGAAATATATTTAATCTTATAGAATTTTTTTCTTTTTTTTTTAAATGTAATTAAGCCCTTGACCTATGGCTCAGAGGTAGAGCATCGGCTTCTAAAATCAAAGGTTTAGGGTTCGCATCCCGTCCCAGGCGATAAAATTTATTTCAATTGAATTGAATAAATCGAAACGGTGTCTAAATGGCTTCCGATTCCAAAAAATACCTTAAAACGAATTATAAAAAAATCATATGGTTTTATGAAACTACGATGCAAGTGAAACTTTTTTTCAGATCGTAGGCGTTTAACTGAAATTTTCAGAAAATTATTCAATTAAGGGTATTAAAATCGCGTTTTTAATCTTAAATTAATAATTAGAAAATAGGAAATCAATAGACGCATGTTAAAAACTGAGAACAATATTTATTTAGTAATTGAAGATTTGAAATTATGATTTTAAATTACCTATCTTAAAAATTATATTTTATCAATTTAAAAATTGAATAATTAAATCTCACAATTATTTTTTTATAATTCGTCACTTTCTTATTTTTGTCGTCACGGCTTGTGACGTCATGGCCTATGACGTCACGGCTTGTAACTTCATGGTCTATGACGTCACGGCTTGTAACGTCATGGCCTATGACGTAACGGCTTGTAACGTCATGGTCTATGACGTCATGGCTTGTAACGTCATGGCCTATGACGTCACGGATTGTAACGTCATGGCCTATGACGTCACGGCTTGTAACGCGACATACTGATAGAAGAGCGAAAAAATTTGAGGGAATCAAATAAAAGTTCCACTTTAAAAAGGACTAGTGGTGAAGCCCACTAAAGGTGGAATTCCGAGCAACGCGACAGAGCGGCAGCGTCAATAGCGTCACTGCTGCCGCGACAGTGTCGCGGCGGTTGTGTCGCGCTTGTGACTTCCGATGTCGACATCAGTAAACAAACGCGACCTATTGTCCTAACCTAAAAAATTTTAATCCTGAACGCCGCCATTTTTTTGTTATTGAAAAGCTCAGCGGCAGCGACCGATCGAGAACAAACGCGGCAGTGTCGCTGCCGCTAGAGCGGCAATGACGTCACGGCAGTGCCGCGGCGTCTGTGTCGCAACACTCGAATAGCCTTTCATTTATTTACACATGACATGTACTGTCGCTCTGCCGCCGCGTCACTGTCGTGGCGTCAGTGACGCTCTGTCGCGTTGCTCGGAATTCCACCTTAAGGGTCGCCTTGGAGTTCCTTCCGCATTTTCTTAATGACATGCCAAAATTTTTCATACATCTCGTTTCAAACAATACGTATCTGACTTATTAAGAAATATCTAAACCCCTACATGAAAAAAAAATTTAAGACAGATAGTTGATTCTTGGCGGTGAAACCACCCTAAATCTAACCATCAGTAAGTAATGAATAATCGACAATACCAGCAAGGAGAGAGGAAGGGGTTAGTCAATAATTAATAATAGTAGGGTAGAGTGATGTTGAGGGTCTTCTACAGAATGTGAGGGTTGTTGATTGTCTATGAGGTTTACTGAATGCAATTTTAATTGTATTGATTTAATTGAGAGAGATGAGGGTCCATTGTCTGTTGCCATGCTGATGAGTATTAATCTATTTAGAAATTACCAATAAAACTATATTTTTCAAAAATCCATCTGCAAGAATAAACCTTGTCATTGCAATACTATCAAAGTTCAATATATTATTGTGAGGTGTCTGTCTGTTTGACTGTTAGTCAACGGTTTAAAAAATTTCAAAATGAAATTTGCAGTCTTAAAGAGGATGCAAGAAAAATCTTGGAACTCCAAATGGGAAGGCTCGGAAAATTCCTGAAAATCCAGAATTTTGCCCATGGGAAAATATTAGGTTCGAACTAATTAAAAATTGAAGCCAAATAAATTTTTTTAAAGTGAAACTTTTATTTTATTCCCTCAAATTTTTTCGCTCTTCAATCATCATGCAATCATCATGTTGCGTTACAACCCGTGACTAGGGACACGAAAAAAGTATCGATACTTCCTGGTATCGATACTTTTGTTTCGATACTAGTACTTTTTTTACTCGATACTTTTCTTTCGATACTTTACTCATATGAGTACTTGATTGCCGGTATCGAATGAAAAGTACTCATTCAAATTTCATTTTTTTTTTTTTAAGTTTTTTCGGCATCTTAGGCCATATAGACAGACTTTAAACGTTATATAAATATTTTAATTGCGATTCTGCCAAAGAATGTCGCATATTCTTTTTTTTCTTGATATATTTAAATAGTAAGTTGATATACATGTATAACAGTTGGTCGATATTTGTGTGATAGACTTTATTCCATCATATTCCTAACAATTATTTATTAATATTTGAAAATTTGATACTTTTTAATAAAAACCCTTTCATTTAATGACATTAAATTTCTAATTTAATTTTTACTTTCTCTTACCTATGTATATATGTAATATATATATAGAGAGAAAGTATTGGATTCATGTCAAAAATTCGATGTCGAGATTTTGATGGATCTTCACGTTTTGAGGTCCCCTGAATCCAAAAAGTGGTTTTCGCGACATGGTCTGTCTGTGTGTGTGTGGGTGGGTGGGGCTGTCTGTGTGTGTGTCTGTGTGTACAAAATATCTCAAGAACGAAGAAGAGCTAGGAAGTTGAAATTTTATATTTAAGTTAGACACCCCCATGGGACGTGACACGAAGCTTTTTGAACAAAATCGACCAAAAAGTACTAGCACTTTACTGATTCATTTTTTTCAGTTTTTTTCGATTTTCTCAAAATTTGCTCCAACGATTTTTTTTAAAATTCAAAAATCAATTATTTTTTAGATTCTCTATAAAATGTATATTCTCATTTTGCTGATTGAAATCTTCTGAAGACCACTTTACTCTTGTACTCCATAGAAAAGATAGGAGAAATGGTTGCCATGGTATCAAAATATAAATATTTTCCCATACTTCTAAATTTTACATCTTGAATTCAATTGTACCCTACTGTCGGAAACTAAATACATGTCGACACAAAAATCTAGTGTGACAAGTACAGTACACAACTTTCGATTACCGAAGGTAAGAGAAAGTTGTGTGCTGTGAGCCAGTCACACCAAGATTTTTTTGTGTTATTGCAACGTATTTATTTTAATTTGAAAGTGCGCAAATATTATATAGAAAGGCCAATATATAAACTTAATAAAAATACTGGTCGACAAGGTCTCTTCACAATAAATCTGATAAGTGAATTTAGTACATTTTTTTAGAGTGAATTCAGATTTGTAGTTAGAATTTTTCCATCAGCCGTTTCGAGCACTTTTTCTATTAAAATATTTTTCTATATATCTCTCTAAAAGTGTGCCTGATGGGGAAAAACTGAAATGATATTTAAATTTTTGAAAAATATTTCTAGAATCTCATATCTATATCCTTATTCTTGTGAAAGAAAAAAGGTTCATTTTTGTCGACCAGTGAAAATGGACAGACTTTTATTTTGGCGAAATCCGTATTTTGGGTTGAGAAAGCCCCTCCTCCTGGTGCTCATTACTTTGGGAAAAATGGCATACCATTATACCCCTTGATCTTCCGTTGAGCCCTTTGAACGACGTCAGGAGCCTAAGATGCCGAAAAACTTTGAAAAAAAGAGGAAAAATACTCATACTTAAAAAATACTCGATACTTGGCCCACCTGGTATCGATACTTTCCTTTCGCGATACCAAGTACAGGTATCTATACTTTTTTTCGATACCGTATCCCTACCCGTGACGTCAAGGGCCGTGATTGCCGCAAGCCATGACGACAAAAATAGAAAGTTGAAATTTAATACATATAAGCGACGAATTAAAAAAAAATAATTGTGAGATTTAACTATTCAATTTTTAAATTGATAAAATATAATTTTTAAAATAATTTAAAATGATTTAAATCTTCAATTAATAAATAAATATATATAGTTCTCAGTTTTCAACATGCGTCTATTGATTTCTCATTATCATTCCCATTTTCCATTATTAAGTTAAGATTAAAAGCATCGATTTTAATTGAATAATTTTCTGAAAAATTTCAGTTAAACGCCTACGATCCGGAAAAAAGTTTCACTTGCATCGTGGTTTCATAAAAACACACGTTTTTTGTTTGTGTTCTGGCACTTAAGGTGATAAAAAATATCACCACAGTAACACAACGTAACAATAAAATATTTATTTACAATTTGAAGTCGATTTATTTTTTTATTTTCTCAAAAACACACACACACATACTTGTCACCCTCAGATCCAAGAGAGAGAGGTCCAGAAAATTCTCTCTATGTCTAACATTTTCCCAATATATTATGAGAAGTTTATATATCTTATTTTTGGACGTCGTCATCGTCAATAGAGAAACACATCTTATTTTTCATAAAAAAAATGAAGAATAAAAAAGAATATTATTTTTATCAATAAACTGCTGCGACTACCACAAAAGAATAACTAGACTGGATTTGTACGAATTATTGACAGGAATTATTTTAATTGTTGAGCTGTATATTTTTAATAATTAAATTTTACAATTATCAAATAATAATTAAATTGATATACTAGGTGATATGTTCAGTGGCGTCATTTCAACTTTTTCTTAGGGGTGGCAAATTTTTTCTGGGGGCAAACATTTTTTTTCCTAAAATTTACTTACAAACGGGTACTCAAATTTGGCTAAAACATTTTAAATTTAATTAATTGTTTAATTTTGTACAATTTGTATACTCGTAAATGTATTTTGGAGTGTTTTATTTAGAATAATATAAATTTATAAAAAATCAGAAGTTTTGGGGGGCACGCCCCCCCCTGCCCCCCCAAATGACGCCACTGGATATGTTTCAAGTTTTAATTGAGAAATATACTTTATACGTATTTCGACATTAGTGTCT
>JAKCPI010024810.1:0-10604 GCA_023213315.1 Euborellia annulipes
ACCTTAATTAAGACATTATATAAGAAAAGTATCTATATAGGGTGGGTGGGTGGGATGCTGACCGTCGCGGAAGCAACATCTCATCATACAATTCATGCACCTATAACCCTCCTATTCCCCATTAAGATTCAATGAATGATTCAAATTGATAAATAATATCATGTATTCATATTCCTGTTCCCTATTAAAAGCTTAGAATTTTTTTTTTAATGAAAAAAAATAGATACAAAAGTGATATACCCCCCTTATGATCACTCACCGGCTGCCGGTGAGATACTAATTAATCCCAGACTATATCCCTCATTATAAATGAACACGGCGGTCGCCACATATCCGAATATATCCGAAATGCTCCGAATATAATCGAACCAACTTCAATAAAAAGGGGGGAAACTTTAGTATAATTTTTTTATAAAAGATGGCGCAATGGTATTTTTTACACCCAGTAAATTTAGATTAGTATATTTTCTCCTAATAGATGGCCCCAGCATATAATTTACTCCTATAAATTTGAACTTTTCATTAATTTCAATTAATAGTTTTAAGTGATATACCCCCATATGATCACTCACCGGCAGCCGGTGAGATACTAATTAATCCCAGAATATATCCTTCTTTATAAATGGATTTGGCGGCCGCCACATATCGAATATTTCCGAAATGCTCCGAATATAATCGAACCTATTTCTAATAATCTTTAGTATAATTTTTTTATAAAAGATGGCGCAATGGTATTTTTTACACCCAATAAATTTAGATTAGTATATTTTCTCCTAATAGATGGCCCCAGCATATAATTTACTCCTATAAATTTGACTTTTCAATAATTTCAATTAATAGTTTTAAGTTCTTTTGTTGTTTTAGTATTATAAAACCTATACTTACTATATTATATTATATAAGACAAAGTCTGTCTGTCTGTCTGCCTCTTTGCAACGCATGAGTCCGAAACTATTGGGCCGATTTTCATGGAGTTTTTTTTTTTAATAAGTAGAATTTATGGGTGGGGTGGTTTTAGGCTTTCATATATCAAATTTGGGATAGGTGACCTCTCTCTCTCTCTCTTTATATATATATATATATTAATATATAGATATAGATATACTTTCCTACAGGTTTTGACTTGCTTTCTTGGTCCATAGACTTTTAATATACATAGATCTATATTTTTTTCTTTTTAACTGAATGTCTACGGACGTACAATATATGAATTTGAAAATTTATATTCATTTTCATTTACGATCCCAATAGTACAAATAGGAGGGCCAGGTGGTGGGGGGCTAGTCAAATTATCTAAATTAAATATCTTTGGGTGCACTAATCCAAATGCGATGAAATTTGAAATTTAAGGTCTTATTAACATACAAAATGATACGATGAACCCAAAATTGAGCTCGGGCCCGCCGATTTTTCTAAATTAAATATCTTAGGGTGCACTATCCCAAATACGATGAAATTTGAAATTTAAGGTCTTATTAACATACAAAATGATACGATGAACCCAAAATTGAGCTCGGGCCCGCCGATTTTTCTAAATTAAATATCTTTGGGTGCACTAATCCCAAATGCGATGAAATTTGAAATTTAAGGTCTTATTAACATACAAAATGATACGATGAACCCAAAATTGAGCTCGGGCCCGCCGATTTTTCTAAATTAAATATCTTAGGGTGCACTATCCCAAATGCGATGAAATTTGAAATTTAAGGTCTTATTAACATACAAAATGATACGATGAACCCAAAATTGAGCTCGGGCCCGCCGATTTTTCTAAATTAAATATCTTGGGGTGCACTACTGCAAAATCGATGAAATTTGAAATTTAAGGTCTTATTAGCTTACAAAATGCTACAATGAATATAAACTTGAGCTCAGACCCGCCAATTTTTTTAAATTAAATATATATGGGCTCACTACTCCAAAAACGATGAAATTACGAATTCAAGGTTTTGTATGATTTCTTAAACACACCGCCGGGATGCTTACCTCATTCATATTAAACATAAAATAAATTCAATTAAATCCCTATGGGAATTTATATGTAAATTTCGATCCACAAGTTGAGTGCTAGAAATAAACTATGGTTATTTTTCAAAATTTTAATCTCATAATCTGACTTTTAATTACCAATGCCAAATATTGACTAAATACAAAATTTCATTTAAATTAAAAAAAAAAATTTATAAGTGTAAAAAGTTCGAAAGGGACTGACTCCCTTGTGAATCGAAATTAACATGTGATTCACTATAGAGGTTTATTGTGTCAATGGGAGTAAGAACCTGAAAATTTGAAATACACAGAGAACCTATTATTATTATACAAGTTGGCTTCGCCGCGCCATAATCAACTCGGCCCTGGCGGGCGGCCTCTCGTACGCGTTTAGTAGTTAAAAATTTTGAATTTTCCTCTCCGACTCGCCCCGCCCTCTCTGAATTTCGCCAATCAGCGCTGTCCCTGAGGCATCGCTGAGGCCTGATTGGTGCGTTCACACATCTGACACCGGCTTAAGGGCTTTATATATAAGTATGATACATTAGATAAAAAGATAAAAAGTCAATTGATTCAAAATTTCCTCTGTGTATATTAATACGATTTTTCAAATAAAATTTTTGGCAATTTCTCTCATAGAGACAATGTTAAATCTCTATGGAAAATTACATGTAAATTTCGAATCACAAGGGGTACCCTCTCGAACCTTTTCTACATTTTAAAATTTTTTTTTTTCAAATTTAATGAAATTTTGTATTTAGTTAGGATTCGGCTTTATTAATAAAATGCCGAAATATGAGATTAAAATTTTGAAAAATAACCATAGTTTATTTGAAACAAATAAATCAAATTTATTATTTTGAAATAATTAAACACTCAACTTGGCCTGGACCAACCTTTTTCTTTAAATTGTACATCAAGCTAAAGTAGGCGTCTGCCACAGGCGTACCCGAGTCAAATATTGTATGATTGTTGACCTTTTAATTATCTTGTTTAAAGAGGTCTCGGGGTTAAATATTTTTCGAATAGTATATATAACATTAACGAAAATAGAATATTAAATTTTGTAAGTACAATAATAAATAGATTGATTTACCGGTATATGTTGAGTGTTTCAAATAAACTATGTTTACTTTTCAAAATTTTAATCTCATTTTTGGATATTTTATACACAATAGAGAATCCTAATTAAATACAAAATTTCATTAGAATTGGAAAAATATTTTTTAAATGTGTAAAAAGTTTCACAGGGGACCCCCTTTTGAATCGAAATTTACATGCAAATCCCCATAGGGATTTAACATTGCCTCTATGGAAGGAAGTGCTGAAAAATCCATTTGAAAAATTGAATTGAAATCACAAGGCCTATGGAAATTTTGAATTCACTTTTATTCACTACTTTTACTAATATTTTAATAAAAATATGTTACCCTTGAACATGGGCGTAGCCAGACTTCTTGTTGGGGGGGGGCCAACCCCTCGTTAAGGCGAGAGGGGGGTTTGCAATTAAATATATACATAGATTATTAATTATTTATTTAAATAAAAACAAAATTAAATTAATGTAGTGGATTGGGGTGTTAAAAAAAAATTCCCAATGGGAAAAATATATATTTGCTTGTTTTTTTTTTTAATTTTTAGGACCAGCCAGGGGGGGGGCAGCGGGCCCCTGCCCCCCCCCTGCCTACGCCCATGCCCTTGAACACAATACCAAACGAACAAGTCATAACTCGCTTTCTTGGCCTTCGGATTTTAAAGTTTTTTGTTTACTAACTAATAAGTTTGTGGACTATTGAATTTTTCATTGTTTTCTATTTTTAAAACGTATATTTCCACTAAAATCTCAACATTGTATTTTTCAAACAATCGTAATACTTTCTATATACATTTATATTAACATATATAGATAAGAGAAAACAAAAATTCTTTGAGAAAAGTTAAAACGGCAAAAGAATAAGAAATAGCCAAAAGCAATGTTAACTGGACAAAAGTATTATTTTTTTAGAATGATGTCACACTAGAAATAATATAATCAGACCTATAAATTAAATAAAAAAAAGTAGGTCTCTAAATCAAATAGTAAGATTCTTGAAAAAGAAGAGATGAAGTGATTTGTGATGCAAAACGTGCATAAATGCTTTTAAGGGATCACACAGAGAGAAAGAGAGATGGATAGATGACATGCAGATAACAGATCAAATGCAGATAAATGATAAGAGATTTTACGAAGGAAGTGAATTTTAGTATAAGAGAGAGTCTTTTAAAAGAGAAAGAAAGCCTTCTTGAGGAGATTTTTTTTTCTTTTCTTCTTTTTCTATTAGAAGATAAATTGCTAAGGGGGATTTTAAAGCGTTGACAAAACAAAACTTTGATTCTTCTTCAAAGTTTGATATATTAAGATAAGAAAGAAAAAGTGAAGCCGATTTACTAAAATGGTAAATCAAATTTTTTTTTTATAGAAAAAAAAAAAATAGGTGAGGGTACAAAACTCATTGAAGAGTGGAGGGTGGATGTAACAACATACTCCGTTTGTAAGGCTGAAAGCACACCAATTGAGCAAAACCTTTTGCTCAATGCTAAAGGGGCCCTTACACGATCAATCATACTGACAGTATTTGAGCTGAATTGGCGTTTTGACTGAACGTGTATGGGCAAGACTGAAGGCTGATGGCCGTTTTCTTTTTGTTTTTTTATTGTTACTTAGTGGCAGGGAACAAAATTAGTTTAGTTAAGAAGAAAAATTAGTGGCTTCCCACAGTCGAATGAGCTCAAAAGAACTTTATTCTGGCTGGTAGCCTGAATGCTAGGTGTAAAATTATACTTGAATGAAGAAAATACTGACGGTTGGACTGATTCAATCAGACTGACAGTATGATTGATCGTGTAAGGGCCCCTCAACATACATCGATTAGGTAAAATGTTTTGCCATTGAGCATTTTTGATTAATCGGTGTGCGTTGACTTTTTTTGCTCAATGGCAGAACATTTTGTCCAATGGTAACGTACACCGATTGAGCAAAACGCTCAATGGCAGAACATTTTGTCCAATGGTAACGTACACCGATTGAGCAAAACGCTCAATGGCAAAACATTTTGTTCAAAGATGTCGAATCATGTCCAATTGTGTTTTGTCTTCTCGATGTGCGTTGACTCATAGAAAAGCATTGAAAAAATAGTTTTGTTCGAAAACGTTTTGCTCGATTGGTGTGCGTTCAGCCTAATTCTGTTAAAATATTATTTTAGGATACGATCCCTCGATCATTTTTAATCATTTTTACTCCCAATGCTTTCTTTGAAGTTTTTTTGTCGCCCCATTTGGGGAGTATTTTTTCTGCCCTTTCCATAACGTCGCACAGTGGGCTGAAATCGAAAAAAAGCGGCCATAATTATCTTTTTTTGGGTGGATTTTTACAAAATTAAAACTATACATACATAATCATATGTTCTACTATACCCTTCAATATTTTCATATTTTACCAAAAGGGGTTGAAATTAGCCCTTGACAAAGTTGAAAAAAAAATTATGATGTGTGAAATATAAAGAAAAACATATGTCAAAAAATCAACGAAAATATGCGTTTTACAAAAATGACATTTATTTTAACAAAAAACATACATGGGGTGAACTACCCCTTACTGAAGGAGCAAAAAAAAAAATTTTTTTTGATAATTACAAGCAATACGTCTTTATATACATTTTAATGGATGCTGATTCCAAAGATGTCATCTATTTTTACTAAAAACATACATGGGGTGAACTACCCCTTACTCAAGGTGATAAAAAAATTTTGCTTTGATAATTACAAGCAATATGTCTTTATATACATTTTAATGGATTGTTGATTACAAAGATGACTATTTTCTCTTCCCTCAACATTGGGAGAGGGGGGAGGGGGCTCGAGCCCCTTGGGCCCCTTGGAGTCGGCTTCTATGTCTCTGTCATTATACTTAAATAAAAATTATTTGCTAAAAAATAAATTACTGTATTCTAGCCACTAACTTCTGTTTTATGTTCCTGTTTACCACTGTCTTTCGCTGATTGACCAGAGACAGAGGAAGTGGAGTCAATGAGGGAAATTTAAAACTTTAAAATTTTGCGCCGAAGGCGAGCAATTGAAAAATTTCCAAACAGTGAGCAAGAATAAATTTGATGCATTTGCTCGCTGAAGGCATGTAAGGGGGTCCAGGGGGGCTTTATCACTTGTATACAAAAATAATATAGTTATTTCAATAATATTAATAAGAATATGAACAAGAAAAAATGAAATTTTCAAATATTGAATATTCCCTTTTAATAGATTATTTTTTCAAAAGATTACAAAATTTGAGGCCCCCCTTCAAATTTTATGGTCAATCTAATAATAGCCTGATTTTATTTTGTTCGTCAGCCCTTTGTCACGTTTCAATATTATCTGTAAAGCAGAGAGAAGTTCATATGGTTTGAAGGAAATCACTTGTTTTTCTGCCGATTTAATTATAAAAAAATTAATAAAAATTTTTCGGGCAAAATCGGGCAAAAAGTTTCGATGCAATTATGTTCTACATGTATTCTAGTTTCAGAATCTATTGAGTTTGTTAGAAGGCAAGAGGATGCCCATATACTTTTTTGAAATTGAAAAAAATTTATATTGCTTTTTTTTACTTAAAAAAAAATTTATTTAAAAATAAATAACTGTAATACAAGAAAAACAAAAATATATTCAGAAAGAAGATTAATTTATCTATGATTCAAAAAAAAATTCATTAAAATTGGATTAATATTAATTCATGAAAAAAATTTCTGAATATCGACTTAAAACGCAAAAGAAAAGTTAGTAAGTTATCTTGCCCACTTTGGCGCTCTATAACTCAGGTTTGGGTTGGGTAAAAAAAAAAATGAATTATTGTCCTGAGGTCCACATATAGTCTATTATTAGTGTGCAAAACGTTGTTTTTATATTTTGAAGTTCATTTTTTCGAATTATGGCCGCTTTTTTCGATTTCAGCCCACTGTGCGTCGTCTATAAGAGTGCAAAATTTCATTTCGACAGACAGATATGTGTGAAAGTAATGCAATATATTTGCTGCTATCTGAGCTCTATTCGATAAAACGTTCACTTGATAAAAGTATTCTTTATATTCTTGACTGCAATCCTCGCTTACTTCAAAAATCAGATTTTTTATTGAAAACTCGGATGAGTTTTTTGATCAGGTCAAGTCAGTTCAATGAAAAGCAAAAATAAAATAAGAAATATATTTCTATTTTATATATTTACAATAGAAGTCTCAGGACTTTCCTAGTATCTGATCTCACTGAGGAAGGCAATGTTGTAAGATGGCAGAAACCGAAAGTGTAACATAACAAAGAATATGAATATTAAAAAGACTAAAATAGATCATTTAATTTGGAAGAAAGTATATTTTTTTTTAGATAAGAAATTACGTGGCTCGTTGTGATATATGCTAATTTATAGGAAAGGATGTGGCGTGCCAAGTAGTATGAATGAGGATAGGAGTAGGCTAGTTTCTTGGCAATGTGAAAATAACTTTTTAGTGAATTTTCTCAGAAAATTTCGGAAGGCATTTAATAGAAAGGCTTCGAAATATTTGGAGAAACTCTAGAAAGTTATTTTCTCATTGCCAAGAAACTAGCCTACATCTACCCATCTATCTTCATATGCTACTTTAACCTGTTACTTATGATATTAAAATAATCAGCCGAATATTTTGATATAATAAAATAATTTTATTTTCGGTTTAGCTGTAGTTTATTTGTACAAATAACAACGTTTCGCCCACTCATTCTGTGGCCTTCTTCAGTTACAATTCAGCTAAGATTACAAAGGTTGTTACATCTTTAACAATCAATTGTCACAGATGTAATAACTTTGTAACCTTAACTGAATTGTACCTGAAGTAGGCAGTGCAGAATTAGTGGCCGATTGTAGTTTTTGTAATATACCGAAAACCGAATTCTTTTATTAATGATAACAACTGTGAAAGTCTAAGCTCCAAAATTCTGATATTACAATAATAAGTTGATTAGATTGTGATTTTAATTCAGCCAAATATTTTAGCTAATCTATCATCTGGTCTATCAATCAAAATCAGGTTGTTATGACTCCCCTCCCCCACCCCATTTCCCTTATCCCTCACCACTTTTATAAGCAGATGTTTTAAAAATTCAAGAAAAATCAAACATGTTTAATTCTATTTACCTCCTGACCAATTCACAAACACAAATAATTTTTGCAAACGAAAGTTAGCAGCTGCTGCTTTAAAGATTACGAGGAGACCCGATTTCTTTTTTTTTTTTTTTTATTACAGCCTGAGAAAAAAAGGAGATGGAGAAGGAAGGGTTCTTGCTCGCTTTTTTTTTAATAACGAAAGAATGAAGCCCTCTCGTTTCTCTTTTTTAGATTAAAAAACAAGTTTTATTTTAGACGACCCATATATCCGTTTGATTCTCGGAAAACAAAATGTAATGAATTAAAAAGGTTTATTTTCATAATATGATTGATATTGAAAGGTTTTACCAATCAGAGAACTTGGAAACTGGATTTGGTCTTTTTTTTTTTTAGGTCAAATTCTTTCTTTTCTTTTAGCCAAATTTGGTTAGATGGCTTCTCATTATTTCTTGCGAAATTGGATATTTAGGTTATGGCTGGAGATGAAATAAAAGGCATTGAATAATTCTCTACAAAGAGGCAATGAATGACGTAACTATGGATTTTAATTTTATTCAAAAGATTTTGAAATGAAATTTGCTTTGTTTTAATAAAATTCATCCTAAACATATTTAGAAATATTTATTCACTTTTCGGAGATCTGACAGATGCTTCACTCATAGGCGTAGCCAGGGGGGGTTCAAATTCAACCCCCCATGGGACCCAAGCCATGGCTAGATATTTAATACAAATTATATTTCAATATAGGGTAAGAGAAAGTAAAATATAATAATTTACTCTAGCTAAAAAAGCAAACCAAAATGATTTATAAATTCCATTAAATAATCTTTGGGTATAAATTTCTTGTAAAAATGCCTTCTTTGATTCCCCCCCCCCATCAAAAAATTTCTGGCTACGCCAATAGGATAAATGTATGGTACTTCTACGCACAGTTCGTTAGTATTGTTTGCTGGAAGATTAACAACTAAATTAATAATAGATGAAAACATTGGAGGTCACCTCCGGAGGGATATAGCAGTTAAGCTTATAGTCCCGAGTTGAAGACAACTCGAGTTCAAATTCACTTCATGACAATAAATTATCCAACTCTATTTGAGATGCCTCCTCCTGAGGAAGGAAACGGGAACCCACCTACGTATGAACGTTACTCCTCAGAATAGCCACAACGGTGAATGAAGATGGAGAATGAGGGGGAGGGGGAAGAAATCTCTGGCTTCAGCCTTGGACAGATTTATACAGTGGTATAGTTTGCATTAACGAACGGCGTTGTTTCCAAAAGCTTTTGTATAATTGTTGGATTATTATAAATAAATATATAATAGCAACCAACTAAGAAAATTTTATAAAAATTTGTTTTCCTCTATTCACACACATTTTTCTCTTCTCATTCGCACAGTCTTTTCGGCAACTTAAGCCATTTAAGACTTTTAACGGGGGGGGGGGGGGGGGGGGGACTGCCTGGCGTCCGAACCCGCGACTTTTGCCCCTAGGGCTTTTCTTCTCTATTTTTCTTTGGAAAAATTGCTATTTATTTTTCTATGAGGCATACGTTTTTTTTTTTTTTTTTTTTTAAACATTCACACTTTTTTTCTCATTCACACTCACACTCACACACACATTCACACTGTCTTTTCGGCAGGTCAGGCCATATAATTTTGCATATGAGGTTAGCACGCTAATCTCTACACCACGCCCCGTGGGCGAGGCATACGTTGATTATTATTTCTTTCATATTTAATCACTTCCTTTATTTATTTATTTATTTTAAAGTTAAAAAAGAGAAATAACAAATAAAAAAGAGCTTTTTAGATTAATCTTAATTAAGACCAATTCAATAAAATTCAACGAATTTTCTTTTTTTCCTCTTATTCAAAGTTCAAAGCAAGTTAATTCTAAGCTGAATGAAATTTCTTTAGCTTAACGCTTTTTATTTATTAAATAAGGGAGTTGCAGATAATTAAAGCGTTATAAAAAATAATAAATAGAATGAAAGATCAAGTTTTGACTAAAATTGCTCTACCAAAAATAAAAAACACGATGTTGATAATAGAAGTGGCTGTCTTCAGCGATTTGGCTGACATTCTCTCTTCCTTCAACATTCTAAAAATTTTCACTTTTTAGAAATTTTTCGTTTTTAAATTTTGTATTGTTTGTATCTGAATTAGATAATTAACGATACAAATTGTGATAATGTATATATAGGATTCAATATATAAAGCTTCTAAATGGAACATTATTCTTGGAAATTTTTAGTTTTTATGACTTATATTTCGTTATTTATATAATTTCAATAAGATATGTCATTTTAAATTAAGATCTGTTCAATCAGGCGTCCGGAGCATGCGCATTAAAGAAAAGCGATTTAATTTTTGTTACTGCGCATGCGCCGGATGCCTTCAGACTCCTGATCGAACGTACCTTAACTTTTGATTAACTCCTCCTTGCAAATT
>JAKCPI010024812.1:0-69500 GCA_023213315.1 Euborellia annulipes
GCCATATACTATATGTATACTTAATTTCAAATGGATTCATTGGAAATTGTGGATTTCTATAGAACATATACATACATATTTACATACATACATACATTTTTCCCATTTCATTTTTATATATATAGATTTAATATAATATATAGAAGATAGAAGATAGATAGATAGATAGATGGTGATATATATATAAATGAAATTTTTTTGTAAAAGTGATTAAAAAATAATAAGTCAGATTAATCAATTATAGTCTATTATTAATCTCTATATACTAATATATGAACTATAATATTATAAACATGTTTTTTATTATTCTCCTAATGTTAACTAAATATAAAATAAATATAATAGAAATTACCATTTATTACTTAAAAAAAAATTTTCTTTTCAGAAATCCAAGATTAAAAGAATATCGATTCAGCTAATAATGATAATAGTGATAAAAATTCAAAACCCTCTCAAAGAGCTCGAAGTAAGTCACTAAATAATAATGCTCCGTCTCTTGAAGGGGAAAGTACAACCTTAAAAGAATGGGCCAAATTTGAAGCAAATTTATCACATATATCAGATAAAACTGAAACTGGAAATCAAGCAATTATAACACCGGCTGATGAACGAATTCAATCTAAACTTGCTAGGCTAGAAAAAACTCTTACGATAACTTTCAAAGAAGAGGCCGACTTGAGTATCCGCGATCGACTATCAAGGGATCGAACACGACGTCGTTTTGAACCGAATCAATCTCCGCAACAAATAAAAAGACGTCGGATTGTTCCTAAAAGTACGAAAAAAGAAGAAGATGACACGGAAGATGACTCACTTTCTTCTTCAAAAGAGGATATAAGTAAAGAAGAGAGCCCTCTTAGAGATATTAAAGTAAGCGAATTTATTGCCCAGGAAGAAATACCTCTTGTATCGCCTGTAAAAAATCACGAAGATAAGGATAATTTTGAACAAACAACAACTAATGAATCAAGTAAACCGTCTAGTGAAAAGGGTGATCAAGAGGATGATGAAAATTCGGAAATTGGCTCTAAAGAAGATCAACTAGATCAGCAAAGAATGGAAACTGAAGAACAAACTAAAATCACAGAAAAAACTACAGAACAAGAAGAACAACAAAATAAAAATCCTGAATATGTTGAAAAAATGTTGGATGAAGAAGAAATATCTATAAATAATAGTAAAGATATTTTGGAAAAAGATCCTCTCTCACAAATGGACATCGATGAGACTTCATTAGAAGCTAAAAAAGATTCAGAAGAAAAAACACAAATAGAAGATAAATCATCCGAGGAATTTTCAATATTATCTAAAGAAACAGATAAGGATACTACAAAAACAAAAATACCAGAAACAAATATACAAAATTCTGAAATTAAAGAAATATCTCAAGAGAAAGAAAAAGAAATAGAAACAAAGACTGATAATTTGGAAATTTTACAAAAAGATGATCCTCTCGAAATTTTAAAATCCAAAGAGGTCACATTAATTGCTAAGGTGAATCAATTAGAAAAATCTAAATCTCCAGATAAAAACAAACAAAACGATAAAATAAAAGAAGATAAAATTAAAGAATTGGGAAAATTAAAAGAAGATGAACGAAAAAAGTCACCTAGAACAATTCTTAAATCTTCTTTGAATAAATTATACTCACAAGATGATGATAGTGATCATTCAAATGTAAATAATGAAAAAGAAATTGAAAAACCAAGATTAAGGTTAAAAAATGTAGAAAAACTCAAAGCTCCAGCAACGGATTCGCCAGATGAAGATATAATAGATATTACAAAAATCAAACAAGAACCAATTGATGAACCCGAAACTCGTTCAACAGAAATACTCACTCAATTGAATCTTATGCCCAAACCTAAAAATCCACCCAAACCTCCTGAACAGGCTGATAAAGATCTATTTCCTTCACTTTTTTTTGGATCCAAGTATTACGATAACTGTTTTAGAGAAAAAACGACAAGAGGACTCGAATAACAAATCTAAAAATAAAATTGTTACAAAAGTAAATTCTAATTTAAATAAAGATGTATCTTTATCAGTTGTTGAACGAAAAACATCGTCTAAAGAAGAAGAATCTGAAAAACAAGCACCTGTTATTAGGACAAGAGCTCGAAAATCCTTCACAAGTAGTAGTAAGCCGACATCGACAAATCCAACGATCCTTCAAAATGGCGTCAAATCATCATTAGCAAGACGACAACAAGAGGTTCGCACTTCGGGAGATCCTTTGTCTTCAGACTCATCTCATATCGTGACTATACCTCAAGGAAGTAAGTACTACTTTTGATTTAAGTTTTTAAAATTTAGAGGGTCTAATTGAAATTTTTAACTTTTCCCACCAGTGGCGTCATTTCAACTTTTTCTTCAAATTTATAAATCAATTATTTTTTAGATACTCTTTAAAATATATATCTATACTAATTTCTAATTTACTCTTGTACCCATTCATAGAATAGAAAATACTTGAGATGCATGCTAACAAAATATAAATAAGGACAAGTCTCTTGGCCTTCGAAATATCAGATCCTTTGGAGATTTGGCATTTTCTTTAAAATTTGTTGGAAATATAGACTTGTTATAAAAATTTATTAGAGTTGAAAATGACATTCATTTTCTTTTTTCTCTAAATACATTTTTCGCAAAAAAAAATGGTATTTTATAATGTAAAAAAGAAATGACAGGTTTGGGGTTTTGGTGTGTTGTTTTTTTTTTTTGTTTAAATTTAGTTTAAATGAGAATAAATTAAGAGTTTTTATCATAAAAAAAAAATGAAAATTTAATTTGGAAAAACGAAAGTACTTTAAGGACTATTTACTCCAAAAGTTGATAGAAATCTACAATTTTGGTAAGGAGCTATACCAAATTTCATCGATCTAGCTGTTTGATTTTTAAGCAATCGTGTTTACACACACACCCAGACGTAATTCCAAAAGAATATACGAGAAAGTCTCGGGAAGTCAATCCCATATTTTTTATTTTGAATATAGCAAATATTTAACTAAAAAAAAAATAATAATAATAAAAATAAATTTTCTCGAAAAAACAATGCTCATGGGATTAAAAAAGGTCCCCCCTGTCTCTCTCTCTTTGTCTTTGTTTTATTTCTTTATTCTTATTCTCAGGTATAGATAGGGATTATCTTCATAAGCATTCAAATTCCTTATTCTTTAAAATTTCAATAGCTGAAATAATCCTGTCCAACCAATGGGACCAGCTATCCTGAAAAGCCCATATTTTCTCAATTTTAGCTTTCGGGGGGGGGGGGGGGACCGGTCTCCCCCGGCACCACCCTAGATAGGCCCATGCTGTCCAAGGGTCAAATTTTATAAGCTTCTAAAGGGATGGATTGTATTTATTTTTTTTTAAATATCAGCTCCTATTAAAACTATGATTTTTTACTGCCGATACATTTAATATAATTTTAATCAATAAAATTATATTATTATAGTCCCTAAACTCCCTCCCCCCCCCTCTCCTAAAGGAATTTTATAGTCCTCTGACTCGGGCCCAGACACAATTTTACTTCACCTTTTGTTAATTATGTGCACCCACTATAAAGAAGTCACTTGACCTTCGAAATATCATTTCAATAAAACTCACTAGCCAATGCGCTCGTCTTCGGCGGGCTTCGCCCCTCTAGACCCCCCGCCAGCTAGCTTGGGCCAGCCTGCGGCGGACCCTTGTCTTTTTTTTAATTATGAGAAGCCGTGCCTCCCGCCTTGAACGTCTTTGCCCCCCTGGACCCCCCTCAGCTAGCTCGGGCCCTCCTGCGGCGGTCCCTCGCCTTTTCTTACTATGAAAAAAAAATATAACTATTCACACTCATAGAATACATCAATATTTCTCTATACATTTCCTATAGGAGAAATCGTAACTTTAGAAATTAATAACTCAAAAAGTTATAGGAATTTAAAATAATTTTCCTGTAATCCCTAGAAGATCCTCTTTAAGCATAAAAAATTTCGTTTTAAAATTCAAAGGGGAAGTTGCCCAAATAAAGCGTGACAGACAGACGGAAGACGGAGATTAGAGAATTATATAAATAGATTTTGCTTTTTCTTTAAAATGTGGAGAGTTGTTATATTGGAATTTTTCTTTTCTCTTAATACACTTTTTGTAAAAAAAGATATTCTCAAAAGAAAAAAAGGTCGAAAATTTTATTTCTTTTGAATATAGAATATTTAAGATAAAATAAATCTACTTGAAAATACAATGCTAAAGGGTTTACAAAAAAGGTCACTGTCCAAGTGTTTTCTATTCTCTCTCAGGTATAGGGATCCTTATCGAATCTTTGTTTAAAATTTCAAAAGCCGGTACAAGGTTCAGTTTTACCAAAATTGTTTCCAAGCACATTTATTCAAATTTGAAATTTTGATATTATTTTTTAAATTTCTCTAAATATAATTTTTCTAATCATTAAGGAATTTTCATGTTTATATTTAAGATGAACATGTGTCATTTGGCCAAGTTGGTCTTTAAAAAAATTAAATAAAACATGAAAATTCCTGAACGACTGAAGATGGCAAAATAAAATTATCGCCGAAACGTTTCCTAATGGGAAATGGTATTTTCATTGGTACAAAACCTCTTTGGCTGCATCCTCACCCATCATTGCAATATTATACAGCCCTAACTCAACAAACATGAACTAAGGTTGTTGATTTAAATTTGTGTTGTTACTTTTTTACCCTCGTGGAACTCACATAAATACAACCTTAGTTCAAAATGTTTCACTTGAAACCCACACCGCAATCCTTAAATTTAATCAACAAACATGAATGAAATTTATAACAGGGAATAAAAATCAACAGATTTGTATCACGAATGTGTTTATTAAAGCTTTTGTGGGTTGTATTATCATTATTCTGACAGTTTTTATTTTAGATCACATTTGTACAAATTATTTATGTGATCTAAAATTAAAAACTGTCATAATAATGACCCACAAAAGCTTTAATAAACTCCTTTGGCGAATCAGGAAAACGATGCAATCTACTTTCCTTTCTTTATAAAATAATAGTAAGCACCATGAACCAAGATAGCTTCCTTCTGTCTTCTTCACCTTTCAATTCATGCATTTCTCCCACCTCCTCCCCTAAGGGTGGGGGCTGGGTCGGGTGGGGATGGGAGCAGCATCGTGTCCGCAATTTTTTTCTTTTTTTTTTAAATCATTCAAAAAAAAGACATTTCAACATGTTCTCTAATTTTCATAAAGAATGGGTTATGAGTAGGGCTCGGATTTCGCCCTATTTGCCTTTTTTTAATTTATGGCTTAAAATTTAGGCCAATATGATATGTATACGTTTCATGAAATTCTGAATAAAATAAGAGGCATTTGTTATTGCCTATAATGCCTATTTTGGCCGATTCTGGGTTTTAGTGCCTATTTTCATCTATAAATGCCTTTTTTAATGCCTATTTTAAGTTCAAATAGCCAATTTCAATCTTTTACGAGCTATACATAGCCTAAATTTAAAATTTTTTGAATTATCAAGAAAATATCTCAAGGAGGGGGGGGTAAAGGGGGTAATTACTCCCCCCCCCGAGATTTGAAAAAAAATACTTTTTTTGAAAAAAAAAAAAATTTATTTTTAATGTAAAATTTTAAAAATTAGTACTTAAAAATTTGATTTCTATTTATATTCTGGCAAACAAGTACAGAATGAGCCTTTAAATTACCGAAATTAAGAAAAAATTGTGTGCTGTGCGACCAGTCACACCAGAATACCAAAAATAAGACATCAATTTTTAAAATTTTTTATATTATGTCTTAATTTCTGCCTATTTTAATAATTTTTAGTGCTTAGTTGCCTGCCTATTTTAAAGATTTTAAGTGCCTATAAATCCGAGCCCTAGTTATGAGTTAGCATTTGAGTTTCACTTCTATATTCAATTGCCCCCTCCCGTTTTACTTTTCCCCCTCCACAACATTCTCTGGTGGCGGATTTAGGAACTTAAGCATGAAGTACCTACCCTTCACGCGAGCCAGCCCTCATTCGAGTTTTAGACCTCCTCTAGTGAAATTGCTCTTCGTGTTTATTTTCACTTTTTAGTGGCATACTAGTTTCAAGTGTTAATACCATTTAGTGAGATCATGTACGGTATTACCAAATCCCAAGTAGGGGTTTTTGAAACAATGGGTATGTAGTATTTTTATTTAAAATTTTTTTTTAAACTAAAGTGAAAGAACGATTTTATTATTATTAAATTAATTTTTCTTTTATTACTTTTTTAAGATAACCATTACATCTTTAAAAAATAATAAAATTTTATTAGTTTTTTTCTCATAAAATTCATAGAGAAATATTTATTGGTTTTGTGCTCTAATTTAGAAATTATTAAAGAGTTAGACAAATAAATTAAAAAACTCATATATTTTTTTTTCTACAATCGATGTTTCTAATGGCAAAATCCTCTATTTGAGCAGTCATTTTAATACGTTTATTAAAAATTTAATTAATTACAAAACACCATTAATTTATATTTGATTTGAAACTGCCTTGATAAAAGAGAGCCTTAGAATTCTAGACAGTAGAAAAAAATAAAAGACCATTTAATTACTCTGGCTGGCTTATTAAAAACGTTCTTGGCTAAAAATATTGATAAATGCCTAGAATAAAATCTACGAACAATTTTTTATTATAAAGACATCAGCCAAAAATAAATACTTTTGCGTATTATCCGTTTATTTGTAAATATTTCGATTCCAGTGATATGGAATCATCATCAGTTCAATCAACAGATGTTTTGCAAATCGTTAATTCCTCCCATCCAATATGACAAAATAGCTGAGCATTTCATGAATGCAATTTTCATATGATTTATTTATTTTTGGCCGATGACCTTATAATAAAATTGATCATCCTTATGGTCTTGCAACCAATCTAAAATCTATGAAAATTTTTATAGACAATTTTTCTGATTAAATTGATATTAAATAATTTATTTGTTTATAATTAAATAGTAGATCGTGGCTCTAACTGATATTTTGAAAAGGGGAAGAGGATGCAGACATTTACTTTTATAATATGAATATGTGAGTTTTCTGCTTACCTCTTGCACCAGGCCTTGAACACATCAAGTGGTTTTTGCAACATGGTCAGTCTGTCTGTCTATGAACAAAATATCTCAAGAACGAAAAGGAGGTTGAAATTTTATATATAAGCCACCCCCTGGCACGTGACACGAAGTTTTTGAACAAAATCAGCCAAAGAGTACTATACTGTTGCACTATTTCAGTTTTTTTTTTGATTTTCTCAAAATTCCCTCTATTTGGATTTTGATTATAATTCAAAAATCAATTACAATATTTTTTAGATGCCCTTTCAAATGTATATTCTCATTTTGCTCTCTTTTTTTTAACACTCACACTTTTTTCTCATTCACACACACATACATACACACAGTATTTTCGGCAACTTAGGCCATTTAAGACTTTAAACGATACTTGTATGTTTAATTTATCAATCCAGGCATTCTTATTTAAGCCATTTGGTATCCAAATTATTGATGTACTTTTTCAGTTTTTTTTTTCGATTTTCTCAAAATTCGCTCTACCAAAATTGTTTAAAATTCAAAAATCAATTATTTTTCAGATGGTCTTTAAAATGTATATTCTCATTTTTTATTTTAACTTTAGAATTATATTATATATTTATTTATTTTTTGAATTTATTTCAGTTCAAATGTCGAGTCAACCATTTATACGGTTTCATCCAACTGGCGGAACTCAGAATACTCTACTATTGAATGGCGTTGATCATTCTACCACACGTGTGACAACGCGTTATTCAACAACATCACCAGAGACATCCACATCCAATTCATCAATCACATTGAGTGGAGGTCGCATGTTACCAGCTCTTATGCCACGGCCACCCTCTGATCAACCGACTCCACCTCCTTCGACGAGCTCCCAGCAGCTATCATTAACTACTAGTTCAACTAACGTGTCCGTGACATCAACAAGATCTTCGCTACCACTCCAATTGACAGATCCCGCTGGCCCTGTGTCGACGGAATTAAGGAGACATTCCTATAGGGTAGCTATAAATATACAAATATATTAATATTTTTTTTATTTTGGAGGAAAAGTTGAAAATACTTTATTTTTTTTAACTCTCACACTTTTTTTCCCATTCACACTCACACACACATACACAGTCTTTTCGGCAACTAAAGCCATTTAAAACTTTTAACCCCCTCGGCCATTTGGATACCAAATGGCCTGGACCCCCAATAGATATATTAATAATTAACGGTTATCGTAGTCTTAAATGGCTTAAGTTGCCCAAAAGACTGTGTGAATGTGTGTGTGATAGTGAGTGTGAATGAGAAAAAAGTGTTGAGTGTTTAAAAAAAAAAGTCTTAAAGATACTCGTAATGTTATTGATATATCTATCTTAGGGGTTCAGGCATTTATATTTAAGACATTTGGTATCCAAATAGTGGTTTAGAAGGCCAGCACGCTAATCCCTACACCAAGCCAGAGGGCTAAAAAATACTTTAATATTAGCCTATATTTAAAAAATAAATGACCTGGAGACGTCGAGTAAAGCATTAAAGAATGAAGCCTCGATTTGATAAATTAATTAATAAAAAAGATTTTTTACTTTGTTTAATTCTATTTTCATGGGTGTGTATAGTACACATACATAGGAGCCGGAACTAGAGGGGGGGGACAAGGATACATTGTCCCCTCCTGGCATCATATAGGAGGGGGGAAGGGGGTGGCAATATGTCTTCTTTTATTTCATTTATTTTTAAAAATGTTTCATTTTAATCTTTTAAATTAAAAAAAAATTCATCATTTTTTTCCGAAAATATTTTATATAAACCCTATTGTATTTCTAATTTCTAAAAACATTTTATGTGGAATTAAAATGATAAAATTTAGATAACATGAAAACTGAAACATGAAAGTCTTTACCCCCTTCAAAAAAAATAAAAATAGAAAAAAAAATAAGGTTTTTATTTTTTTCCCCTCCCCCTGAATCAAATTGGTTCCGGCGCCCCTGTACACATAAGCACATCATATTAGAGTTCTTAAATAGGCAAATTACCAGCGAGAAAAAAAACCCACCAAAACTATTTTCTGCACTGATGGTGGGTGGCGTTTTGCAACCCGAAATAGTATTTGCAAATAAAGAGTGTGTATAGTTGATAAACAAGCGCTGGTCTTTTCTCCTATTCATATTATTACTTATTTATTTTTTGATTCTAATAAAATAATCCTGAATAAAAAAATTTTATCAAATTTTTTTTTAGGTATCTGAATACTTCCGTGATACAATTGAAGATATGCTTCGAGATTTAAGCGCTGCCGGAAATTTAGAAGCTAAAGTTAAAAGCCTTCAAATTGATTTAGAGAAAATGCAATGGAAACACCAACAAGAAATTAATGAACTAAAACACAATTCAGAAGTCATTATGTCTGAAATGCGTCAAAGTTTAGATAGTGAAAAACAACGAGCTCTTACAGAAGCTTTAAAACAAGCTGAACTTGAAAAAATACGAGCAATTGAGGAGACTAAGAAAAAACAATGGTGCACGAGTTGTGGAAAAGAAGCCTTGTTTTACTGTTGCTGGAATACATCATACTGCGATTATCCTTGCCAGGTAAGTTTATTTAAATATGTTTTTATGACTATTGATATTATTTAATTTAGAATTTCCTGATTTTTTTTTAAATATTCATAAAAATACATTCATGTCAAATAATAAATTATTTTTTATTTAATGATATTTAGGAATCTGTAAATATTAAATATCGAAACATGACTCTCATTTCAAACAAGGACTATTCATGGCTTTGGAGAAATCGATTTGGATCTTATTGCAATTTACAAAAATCATATTGGTTATAGTTTAATAAACCTTCACTAGAAATGAGAAAATGAAAGAAGAATCTAACAAATCCCAACAATATGATCCAATTCAACTTTCCCAAAGCCGCCAGGGATATGCAGGATTACGATCCTTTTGGATTTAAATCCGAAGATCTGATCCAGGATTTTTGAATCTGGATCGAAATCATTTTTGCTCTCTGGATCTAGGATCGGATTGCTAATTCTTTTCTAAGGATCGTGGATTTTTGTCATCCTTTTCAAAGGATTGCCAAACCCCCTTTAAAACATTTTATATATCTTGCATCCAAACGTCTAAAAATGTACAAATGCGGTCGAAGAACTAGCAAATTAATTCGGCAATTTTATTGCAAACTGGATCAGATTTTCGGATCGCGGATCTGGATTTGTGGATCGGAACAGCGATCATTTTTCTAGATCGCTTCTGATCGCTAATCCTTTTCGAGCAGCCGGATCGCATCCTCCGAACTTGGAATTGGATCGCTTTTGTCCATCCCTGAAAGCCGTGAACACACTAATTCTAAAATTATAATTTTGAGTTCTATTTTTATTTTATTTTCTTTGACTATAAAGAGGAGGTTTCAACTAATTGACTGGTTTAATGTCAAAATTAGATTAAGAAATTTATTTATTTACCCTAATATTTATTTTTAATATGATGATTCACCCAGCTCGCTTTGATTTTTGTGAAGAAACTTTCATTCCCTATAATTATCTGATTTAAATATAATGAATTTAATTAACATTTATTGTACAAGGATGTAGTTAATAGAAATAACTCTTTATTCACAGCAACGTCATTGGCCTCAACATATGGCTACTTGTGCTCAAAACGGACCTGCTGACCCCTCAAGTGTGAATTCTGGAGAGACATCAACACATCATCGGCCTGCTGGCCCATCGAATGGCGCTACCCCTTCTACGGCATCTCCAAAATCTAATTTACAGGTAGGTCAAGGTTTTATACAACTTAGGGTGTATCGAGCAAGAGCGCCGCCCTGAGTTTAAAAAGAAATCCCTTCCATTCGCCAAGCATGATCCTAACTTAGATGCTCATCTTAATAGATTTTGAATAATCTTATTTCCTTTTCTTATAAACATAGTCGTTTATAACTTATAAAAGTATTATATTAGTTTCCTTCATCTCTTTTTTTAAATACTCACTTAATAGTAAGGTTGATATAATAACGTGAGAGAAGATCTATCCCAGTAATTTTCAACAAGCAAATGTAATAAATTAATGAAATGAAAACATAAGTCATTTTAATTTAGTTAGTTATTCGTGCTCAATTATTATTATTATTATAAAATATACAACATAATGTTCTTAATATTAATTAATTATAATAAATTTACTTTAAATGAATCTTGATGTCAAGCCTAGTACTGGGTTGTATTGTATAATAGAATAATTTATAAATTCTAAAACTTTATATTAAATTATAAATTATGTATTATACTGGTTATATTTAAAAAAATAAACAATATTTTTTAAATATATTTGACCATTTTGAAATCATCCTTGATACTAGTTAATGGGGGCATTCAGCACACGCGTCCGAAACGGCATCCAAATGCTTTGATGCTCTTTCATAACTTATTTATATCATAAACAGAAACTTATCTCGGGATTATATATTTTTCTAAATTTTTACCACTTTTTATCACGTATTTTTTCCGAACAGCTGAGAGCCAACTTATGAGTTAAGTGTGCTGAACGCGCCCAATAAAACCAGTGTTTGGCTAGCGTTAACAACTTATCATCTAAATGAGAGGAGGCAATGGTTAAGCCGGCTAAGCTGAGGATTACGGAGTCCGAAGTCTCAACACGGCTCGGGTTCGAATCCAGCTTGCCGCAAATAATTCAAACATCCAGCCGAAGTCTCCTCTTAGAGTAGGAAAAGGGGATAGCCCCACCGTGGTATCACAAAGGGCCTAATTGGCCTAAGTGTGTTCCCTCTCTTGGAACGGCCACTTCAACCTAACCTAACCTAACCTATCATCTAAATGACATTTCGTTTGTTTATTTGATAAAAAATATCGGGGGGGGGTGGAGGTAAAAATACTTTCATTTATAACAATGGCGATCTACATCAGTGCTTTCTAAGGGGCCTTTGATTAATTACCCGCAGGGGGCTGCAAAGAGTTGCAAATGCAACAAATAAATTATTATTGTTAAGTATTTTTAAATACTTGGATATAAAATTTCGATAAGCTTTTCTCATTAAACTTCACTCGTAGTAAATTTTACCTATAACTTTGTCGAAACCAGATGTAAAAAAACTAACCTAACCTGACCTTTTTTTTATCTAAATTAATTTAAAATATTGTAATTGTTTAAAATAACAAAATTGGGGGAGATTATGTTATTTGATTTGTGTACATATATTCATCAGGGTCGTAAATACCCCCTAGGGGGGCCAATCTATATACATATATACGGGTATACAGTGAACGGGGGAAAAATTTTTACGATCTTACTGGAAAATTTAGTTTCGTAAAAAAAGAATTATTGATTTGGGTTACAAGGGGGCCGCGACTTCAAAAAGTTTAACAAGCACTGATCTGCATGCTTAGATTCGGTCAATAATAAAATCTCATTTAAAATAAGGAAGATAAGATTCCATTATTCACCCAATCCTTCTATGCATGTTCATTGCCTTTTTATTTATGAACTTTCTCATGTTTATTTCTAATCGTATTTACTTCCAAAGAATTATTACTGGCTTTAGTGATTTAGGCTTGACTCAAGAAAGATGTTAACGATGTCCAACACTGTCCTCCCTTTTATTATTTTTTTTTTTTTTTTTATTACTTATATTTCAACTTAGGATTTTTTTTTCATTTGCTTCTTAATGACATGAACGACGGCTCGAAAGGCCTAAATATCACAAATAAAATGATTACTCATATATCACAAAATATATATATGAATTTTAGAAAAAAGATTCAAGAATAAAACCTAGCAGCAGCAGAGCCGGAAGACAACCAAGGAGGAAACCCCTAAAATCATCGGAGAACGTCGCATTTCAACAGAAAACATCAACAAGTAATTTGGAAATTTGGAAAAGAAAAAATTCTCCTTCACCACTCAGACAGATAAGAGCCAAAACGCAAACACAGAAAAAAGCCAAAACGCAAACACAGAAAAAAACCAAAACGCAAACACAGAGAAGTGCCAAATGGCAAACCAAACCACCCCAAGAAAAAGTACAATCTTTTAAAAAGAGGAAACGCTGTGGAAATTGTAGAGGTTGCAATAAGGATTTAAAAAATTGTGGAAAATGTGCTCCATGTTTAAATGTTAAAACACACCAAGTGTGTCGCCTAAGGCAATGTCTTTATTTAAAAGCAACTTCGAAAAATGGGATCAAAATGAATTAATATGAAAAAAATAAGAAACGGTTTTTAGTCGCATCCACGGAGTTTGTGATTCCCGGGCAAAAAAAAAGTGCCAGAGAATCACTGGGAATCTCTCACTTTATTATATTTTTTTTATATATATAGTTTTAATTTCTTTATTTTTTTTCATTTAAAGTTAAAAAAAAAAATGAAACTCATTTAAAAAAAAAAAAAAAAAACAATCATAAAAATTGAAATGAGTTTCATTTTGCCTGCCTTGCCAGAAAAGGCTGCTGCAATCCAGGATTGTATTTTGATTATCCCGTGAAGGCGTCGACGGTGTCTTCACGAAGTTCCTCCAGCAATGGGGTGGCGGCGCCTCCTGGAGGCCCTCGGCAGCCTCGACCTCCTTACGGCCTCATGCAGCTCGCCAGGCCCGGTCATGTGCAGGTACTTTTTGGGTGTTGGTTTTTAGCGTTTCCCAAACAATCAAATGAGAATGGAAAAGTTAAAAATTTATTTTTAATATAAAATAAATATGAAAGCTTAAAATTTTCCATTCTCTTTTTAATCATTATTAGCTTATTAATTAAAATTAAATGAAATATACTTTTATTTAGGAATATAAGATATCAAAAAAGGGAAATGTGCAAAAAAATTTTTAAAGCAATATATTTATATAAAATTTTTATTTTAAATATTATTTATTTATATTTGTTAAATTAATTTTTGTAATTTTTATAGATACAGATTTTTGATATCATATTTCTTTTTGTATATTTTTATTTATTTATTATAGATTTATAAATTCTCATTTGAGGTAGTTATCCCCTCTTATTAATCTTATTATATTATATCTGTAGGGTTAATAACATTTTAATTTTTTATTTAACATATCCAACGAATAAAGTTTTAATTAAATAAAAAAAAAAAAAAAGAAAAAAAGAAAAAAATATGAAATTAAAAAAAAAAATTGAAAAATATTAGAATGATAAACAGGAAGAGAGGATGTCAGCCAAAAGGAGGAGAGCCTCTATTGAATAAAAATCTCCATTAAGAAGACGTTTCAGTTTTAATTAAATAAATCCATCATCAGTTCTTAAGAGCTGAAACGAGCATAAATAATAATTGTAATACAACAACATAAAATATTTCTTAAATTATAAAAAACATCCGATCTTACATATATAGTTGGAGGGAAAGTGGTGAAGGTTTTCCGTGAAACATATTTATAAGTAAAAATTATTTAGGATATGTGAGGTTTCACTAAGTTGAAGAGAAATTCAATATTTCTTTCATTTACAACTTAGTGAAACCTCACATATCCTAAATAATTTTTACGATCTTACATAATTGGCAATCTCAAGGTGTACACAATTGAGATGCAGATAGAGAGTTGTTATATATAAACATATACAAAATTATACAAAAATATTCAATACAATATTTGTATATCCGATGTCATATGCTCATCAGTCAACACGGCCAGGCCAAGTCTCAAATGTATATATACATATACATTTACATATACATATGCATTTGAGACTTGACCGTGTTGACTGATGAGCATATGACATCGGATATGCAAATATTGTATTTTTTTATATAATTTTGTATATGTTTATATATAACAACTCATCTCAATGGTGTACACCTTGAGAATGCCAATAATCTCTTAAGAACTGATGATGGATTTATCTAATTAAACCCGAAACGTCTTCTGAATGGAGATTTTTGATAGAGGCTCTCCTTTTGGCTGACATCCTCTCTTCCTGCCTATCATTCTAATCGTTGAAGAGCCACTTCTCTTATCAACATCTTTGAAAAATTTTAATTAAAAAAATGCTTAAAAGAAAAAAAAAAACATAATTAAAAATTTTTTTTTATTACATATCTGTTGCATATACTTTTGTTTGGGAAACGCTTTGCTAGAATATTCATTTAATGGAAAAATGGAGGAGAATAGTATTTTTAACACATATTTCACATTTTCTTGGTGAATTTGCAGCTCTACATTTTTTTTTTTTTTTTTTTTTTTTTAATATTATACTTTATTAACCCCCTTCACTCACTTAAACCTCAAAAACACTCGCCACTTCTATACTCTGCATGTTCGCGGCGAATGTTGCAGATGTTGCAATGCCAGGCAGGTGCAATTTCTTCTAGTAAATTTGTGATTGTTTCGTCTAACGTGACGACGGCCACAGGCGTTTCCACGTCGGCCACAGCCTCGGGAGGTGCCGCCCAGCTGATCGCCTTATGCACCAGGAACGACCCTCGAACCCAGACTTCCCAAACCCCCGCCCTCCTTCCCAGCAATCTTATCATGATTAAACCCAAATGAATTAAATTTTTTTTTAAGTTTCCGACACATTAACTAATTCAGTGATTCTCAACTCGCGAAATTAACCGGAAACTTTCTCTGGTAAATACACTTAAAGAAAACCATCGATTTCCTTCACGGTCATATATCATAAAAAAAAAAAATTTGAAATCTCATTTTTCGGACCGAAATATAAAAGACTATCTTTTATATTACAGATAAGATTTACTTTTTTATATTAAAATAAATATAAAGATTTTTTTTATATTTAATTAACACTTTTCGGGAAAGAGACAAATTCCTTTTTGGAAAATTTAACAAATAAATCGGAGTGGTAAATCTTTATTTATTATTATTTGTATCATTTATTAATGTAAAGATTATAATCACTTAATGAAAATTTAAAAAAACACTGAATAGTTGCAATATTATTTCTCAAACAGGATGGAGTAGCTGTTGACAATGGTAAATAAATAATTACAAGAAAAATTGTGTCAAATGGACCAACGAAAAAAAAAGTAAATAAAATACTAACTTTTTTGCATAAATAAAATAAATCAATTTGTTGAGTTTTAATCCTTTTATTTCGGAGTTATTAATAACTATCCAGCCTCTGATTAAGGATATCTATTCATACATCCGAATTATACATATTAAAACTGTATTTCTGCCAAAAACTAAGCAATTTATTTACTTTTCTAAGAATTACAAGAGTTATAATAATAGGCTCTTTCTTAGAAGGAAACATATATATATATATAATGAATAATAATCATTTTTTATGAAGTTAAGGTTGATACGGTCTTTGTTACTACTAAAATTGCATCTATATCTTGACAAAATTATTTTTAAAGTTTGCAAAAGATTAAAATGTTATATTGCCACTTCCAGTGACTTGAATTTCATTCCAATTATCTATTTACATAAGTTTTTTCTTCTTTCTACTATTATAATACTAATGAAATTTAATTAAAATTTAGGCAATAAAATTTTTATCATTTGTATCCAAAATAATTGTGTCAATATATATATATATATATATGAGGAATTTATCAACCTTATTTATTAATCATTATAATTAACTTATATAAAGCCCTTCCTCTGAGAAAGAGCCCTTAAAAATTTTAGATTATTAAAACTAGATGAAATTAGACATTTGAAATTATTTACCCATTGCTAACAAAATAACTACCCCATCCTACTGATATATTTTATTATATATATAATGTAAATAAAAAAAAAAATTATTTTTATTTTATTTTATAATGTCCTCCTTTATACAAAATAAAACATACGTTCAAAATATAAATAAATTTTAAATTAATTAAAAAAGTGGATGCAGTCAATAATAAAAACACATCTAATGTATTTTGTTAACACTCTTTATTCCAGAACGTTTCGGCTGATTCATAAAGCCATCATCAATCTTTCAAGAGTATTATTAACATACAAAATAGACTTGGTCTTTAGTAAATTTTTAATACAATTCATATTTAGTCAAATATATTTTATATTATATTATCATCAAGACATTATACAAGAGTAAGGCGCTGAATATATATATATATATATATATATATATACACATTCCAGAATGTGATAATCAGCACCTTACTCTTGTTGATAATTCATAATATAATATACATTCGACTAAATAAATACGAATTGTATTGAAAATTTACTAAAGATCATTGTATGTTAATAATCTAAATATACTCTTGAAAGACTGATAATGGCTTTGTGAAACGTTCTGGAATAAAGAATGTTAACAACATACAAATAGATGCGTTTTATTATTGACTACATCCTCTTCTTTAATTAATTGAATCCCCGATCTTATTATAAATATAAATTTTAACATGATAAAATATTATTGTACAAATATAGTGTCTCATTCAGTCGGTTCAGTGGGGGATACTTTGTAAAAATTGTATTCAAAAAAAATTATTTTTTTTTTTTTGTCAAAATTATATTTATTTTTATCATGTATTCTTTTTATTTATTTTGTAAAACTTCTATTTTTCAATAAAATTCATGAATCAATAACAATTTTAACAAAATTTATGCCAGTCAGGTCAGGAGCTGTTATTTCTCCCTTCCACTATATTTAAGTAATAATGGAGTTATTCATCACCAAGTAGCTTATTAAATTAACTAAATCCAATAGGAAACATCATAGAGATTTATTTTAACAATGAAAAACACTCCAATAATAATTTTCTTTAGACAAATTTGAAATAATTCGTATATACATAGAGAATTGATATCTTTTTTTATAAATAAAAATTCTACCACACACACACACAACCCCCTCCCTTCCTCCTTCCCAAATAATACCAATCCCAGGACCCCGCGCCTGATAATAATAAATAAGAACAATTTTCACTAAAAATATTTTTTTAAAAGACTTGCTATATTTTTATGAAATTTATGAAACTAACAAATTTGAAAAAAACTTTTTTACGGCCATTAAAATACTTTATCAAAATACAATTATATATTTAAAAACTCCCCGAGTACCGCAGGTATAGATTAATGGGATTTAGGATATCTCAGTACATAAAAAATACAATTTTTTAGAAAATTATATATATTTCTTAAAGGTTTACAAACCAATGCTGGTTTCAATATCATTCAGCTTATTTCCTTCAGTGTCGGGTGTGCACCTTTTTATAGGTGAATTTCATAAAATCCTTTTCCAGGAACAAACCTTCCTTGTATAAAACGCCCACTCTTTTTTCATTCACATACATGAGTTAAAATTTTACGATAATAATTATATTTTTGGCGATTAAATAAATTGTAGATTAATTTGTATAATACTTTTTTATTTTATTATCTTTTTTTAAATTTTGGAAATCGCCCAGATATTTCAAAATCATCCCCCCTCCCCCTTTTTTGTTACCCTCATTGAAAAAATCTCAGATTGTTATTGCACCAGACTTCGTTTTTTTTTTATAGGCTTCTAAAATATTAAAGATAAAAAAACAACACATTTAAGTTTTAGCTTTTTTTTTTTAAATGCATGCAATCTTTTTCAAAGCTTCTCATTAGAGTACAGTAGAGTCTTGCTAATCCAGACTTCGATACTCGGACATATCGGCTAATCTGGCGGGTTGAAAATTTTTTCCAATTAAATAAATAATTATACTAACGTTTATCTCCCTTACCTTAATATTGTTACATATTAATATTTGAGAAAGAATTCTCTAGAACACTAATTCTAAATCTCTAAAAAAATTTTTCATTATATTATTAATTCAATGAAATAGAAAAAGTAAAATAAAATATTAGCGATGCGAAGTGGCTGTAGACTTTAAATTAAATATAGGAGACTTAGCAGACAAGGAATTAAATAAAAAACTTTTATTTAATTTTTAATCGTCGACGTTTCAGGTCGCAAATAACGACCTTCCTCAGCACGATTAATTATCCAAATACAAGATGTACAGTACCGTATTATTTTTAATTGTCGTTGCAAATTATACAATATATTGTACATTTAATGACTACTATATGTATTATGACTTCTTGTATTTTGACCGTCGGTATAAATAAATATTTTTGCGTTTATTTGTAGATATTTCGATCCCAGTGATATGGAATCATCTTCAGTACAATCAACAGATATTTTGCAAATCGTTAATTTCTTCCATCCAATATGATAAAATATCTGAGTATTCCATGAATGCAATTTTTATAATTGTTATAAAATTTTTTATAAAAATTGCATTCATGGAAAACATCTGTTCATTGTACTGAGGATGATTCCATATCACTGGGATCGAAACATCTACAAATAAACGGATAATACGCAAAAATATTTATTTTTGGCCGACAGTCCTTAGAATTAAAATTGATTTTCCTTACGGCCATCTACAAACAAAAAGTTTTTTATTTAATTCCTTGGCTGCTACGTCTCCTATATACAATTAAAATATTAAATTTTGCATTATATTAAATGTTTCGGGTAATCCAGTATTTTCAGAATCCAGGATCTGTTTAGGTCGAATTAGCAAGACTACTGTATATTTATATTCAAATAATAATATACAATAGACTATAGAAAGCAAATTTAGTTTAAAGCATATGCATATTTGTTTATATTAAATTTTGTTTTAATATTATACTAGGGGTATATACGAAAATTATAATTATTATTTATTTAGTATATATACAAATGTAAAATATTAAATCAGGACCGTGAAAACCAAGAAAACAAATTTTCTACATAAAACAGGTTGAGAAGCACTGAAACAATTTAAATTTATATTGCACGACTTATTTATTTAATTTTTAATAAACTAATATTCTCCAAACTTTTTAATTTTTCTCTTGGGATATGGTATTATTTTTTTTCCCCATTCTATTTCTATTTCAATTTTATTTCGTATGGCATGAATATTCACTTAGGTAAAAATCTATTAAGTTGATTGGGATAAATTTAGTTATAAGGTGAGATTGTTACTCCATAATCGGCTTTTTTCTAGATGTTTCCCTTTCTTCAGGGTCCGGTGATCTTGGATACGAGAACGGCGTCCCCGGGGCCCCGGCGGCCTCCTCTATCGGCGACATTAATGCCGGCGAGACTCCCCCTCCCCATGAGCTTCCCAATCAGGCCACACTATTATATGTGATCTTTTACATAAAACAAACTTTTAATATTCTCACCCCTCCCCCCACCCCTTTTCTTTTATATATATATATTTATAAAACTAAATTAAAGCTTTGTTTTTATAGTTCCTTCTTTACGTTCCAGTGAAGCAATAACTTTTTAAAACTCTAGCCTGTCATTTTATGAGACTGACTTTGGTGTCAAAAAGGAAAGAAATGTGATCTAAATAATTCTTAATTACTTTTTAATCCTTAAAAAAAAGAGAGAAAAATTGTTAATCCAAGGACTCAATTTTATTGGTTTTATTTTAATTAAAAAAAATTTCTAACGAAAGAAACAAAAAAAAAAATGAAAAAATTGTAAACTTTTTATATTTAATAACTATTAAGTTATGATATAGATTAATCCAATATATATATATATATTTAAAAATTCAGTTTTTATATTTAAAAGATAAATTAAATAAAATAAGTTTTATTTAAAACCAGTCTGTGCAATTCCTTTGAACAATTTAAAAACAAACCCTTTTTATTTATTTTAATTTTGGACTGGCCTCGGGGGTTGAATGGAGTAGGGGCGGAGGAGGTTCCGGCTCCATCCAACTTTTTCTTGTCGTCGTTGTCGTGGTCGACGTTGTTGAATATCCAGGATGCTGATAAGAAGGATTAGCTGCTTGTATTGAACTCAATAATTCGTCACTGTCTTCACAGATAAAAGGTTTTCTGTGTGCACATGCAATATCATGCCATTTCACTCCATCGTCATATAAATTATTTAAAATCGCCAGGCATTCTTCTTCAGGACCCCCTTGAGTCTGTTCTCGATTATCAGGTTGAGGACGGGCCAAACTAAAAAAAAAAATAAAATATTTAAAAAAAAGTAATGAATTTTAAAATGAAAGTGTCCCGTTATTAGTAATGAATTTTCCTTTATTACTTACGCTCCACTGTCACTCCAATCCGAGTCAATTCTATTTGTAGTTGGAGGCATTTTAGTCAAACTTCCACTCCAGAACCAGCCGTAAACATTAATCGGCTTCAAATCTGGCCGATCACATCCAGCAAAATTACATTTGCGTCCACTTGTCCAAGAAAATTTTTGATTTCCTATAAAATTATTATCATCATTATTTTATATAAAGAAGGAGCCACTGACTTCCTGTCTGATGAATCGAATATTTCATCATATAAGATGAAGAACTGGAGAATTGGAATCAATAAAAAAAAATCTTGTAAACTTTATTCAATTCTGTGACGAGGATTTTTGGTTAGCCTTTATGTTACGTTAAACTTCGACAAGTGTTCGAGGCATTTTTATTTAAGCCATTTGGTATCCAAATGACATAAATAAAATCATCGGACTGCCTGGGATCAGAACCAGCGACCCTTAAGTTTTAAAACTTAAATAAGAATGTCTGGTCCCTCAATAGATATATTAATAAATAATGGTTATCGTAAAAGTCTTATATTGCCTGAGTTGCCGAAAAGACTGTGAGTGTGAGTGTGAATGAGAAAAAAGTGTGAGTGTTTAAAAAAAAAAGTTTTGAAATAAAGAAAAAATTAATTAAATGAGTAGAGAAAGAAAATGGAAATTTATTTCACCTTTCCCTTCCTTTTCCTTTTAGCAAAATAAAGAATTTAAGATTTAAAAAATAAATTTGTGTTTTTTTTTCCTTTATCATTTCATCCATTACCTTCAGCTCAGATATTTTCAGATATTCATCAATTTATTTATTTATATATACCTTTAGCAATTCGTTGTTTGATAAATTCATTTTCAGTTTTAGTTTCTAAGCTAACAAGATCCATACACCTTGATCTACAAAATTCACGGCTCTCTGCCCACGATAATTGTAATTCAGCCGTTTTAGAATCTTCCCAAGTGAAATAATAACCATGCCCATTGTAGAGTTCATGTATTGGTCCTGAAAAAAAAGTTGTTTTAATTTAAAATTTTGAGAGAAAATGGTTCATCAATTACTATTTAAACAATTCGCTGGATCCACTCTGATAGAATTACTTTGCCAAACGAAATGTAACAATAAAAAAGACAAGAGTAGATGCATCGTTAAAGAGAATAATAATATGAACGGATCCCTGATGGAAAAGTCGTTTATATTAAGACATTATCATTTATCTTAATGGTATTAATGACCTCCATCAATATGTTTAATGGGAAAATAATTAGTTTTTATTTATATATTATATATATATTAGTATTTAGAGGAATTATTTGAACTTTACTTAATTTTAGACAAAGTTCCATTAAATAAACTATATTAAAGCTATTTTTATTTAATAAAAAAAAAAGAATACTTTTGAAGCTTCAAAAATAAATTTAGTTGATTATTTTTAAAAAATTAGAATAATTTCATAAAATTATTTAGTATATCAATTAATTAGAAGCTTCACTGGCAAACAAACAAAAAAAAATAACTGTGTTGGCGCCAAAACAAAGAACTCGGTATTTATTTCCTAGTGGAATTAATAAAAATAACACAGGCTTGTATTCAAAATGAACTTTTGTAACAGGAGAATAGAATATTACAAGAGTATATCGATGCCTCGATTGTGTGTACTCCTGGAAGAATTTCACAATAATAAAATATCATATTTAGCCCTCCCTGTCGACCAAAATATGAATCTTTGTATCAGGAGAATAGAATGCGATAGGAGTGTGTCTAAGAGTTGATTCCCGCCAAAGAAAAATAATACACTCTGTCGGCCAAAATATGGATCTTTGTATCAGGAGAATAGAATGCGATAGGAGTGTGTCTAAGAGTTGATTCCCGCCAAAGAAAAAAAACACTCCTGTCTGTTTCTGATCTCCGAGTAGAACTCATGAATAATAACCTGTTTTATATTGGAAATTTTCATCTTTAAAATTAGTCTTAGATTTTTATCCAGTAGATGGCAACAGCAGTTTAAAGTGGACCCTTTCACTCTAAAATTAGTCTTATTTTTATCCAATAGATGGCAATAGCAGTTTAATTTAGTTCAATTTTAAAAGCTAATTATGATTGTTTCCCTATAGCAAAAGTTTTAATTCTACAAATTTATATATTAATTTATCAGGATAGAAATTAGTCAAGCAGTACTATCAATTTTTAATTTTAATTTAGGTCATAGAGTTATTATACTTTTTTATTTTCTTTTTTTAAGTAATTTTGTTTATTAAAAAACAAATGATACTTATAGATTTTTTTTTTTTTTTTTTTAATTAAAAGAATAAAAATATATCAATCTTTTGCTAATGTTTAAGGAATGGTATGCTTTATAGTCTTTATTTAAGATATAGGTGAAAGTAGGTGATTTAGAAGTAATAAATATAGTTATTTTAATATAAAAATTTATTATAATTAATAAAATTATTATTTTTTCCCTTCTACCATTATAATATGATAGCCAAATTTAGTTTTAATAGGAGGATCTGTATAAACCGGATTTTGGATATTTGAAATAGGCAAAGAGAAAGCAGCATCCTGGAATGGTCCAACCATTGAGCCTCTAGTCATCCAGCCGAGATCACCCTGAAGAATAAAATCAATTTTATAATGATGTGCATGAAGAATTAATTAAAAGTTGACTAAAATCGCATTTTTGACCCAATTTACTGGAGATTAAAAGAAAATCCTTACTCCTGATCGTGCCTTGTCTTCGCTATATGCTGCAGCAACTTCAGGAAACTTTTGGCCAGCTTTAAGCTTTTCTAATGCTTCTAAAACCTTGGATTGTTTTTCACATAAAATATGCCTTACCTAAAACAAAAAAGTGCATAAAAATTCCCTTTTGTAACTACATATGCAACATTGGAAGATACTAACCTTAACTGCATTTCCTCCTTTTTTTTCCTTCCCCTTTGATTCATCTTCACCGCTTTTCTTATCTTTTCCTCCTTTAGGATTCGATCCTCCTCCTTTTTTAGGTGGCATATTTTATCAAAATATTAAATTTATTTAGATAGCAGAGATGACATGGGAATGTAAATGTAATATATACCTAATATCTTTTATTTGAGATAATCAATTCAAAAATTATATTAGAAAGAAAATAAAAATAAATTAGATATAATGAATAATAATTAAGCTTACTTTGATTGGTTGAAAATGGTTATATTTCATTAATAATAACAATTTTACTGTCATATTCCACCATCTTGATTTAGAAATAAAAAGTTCTGATAGAGGGCAGAAAATGCGTTTTTTTTTGAACACTTAGCGCGAATTCTTATCCTAGAATTTGGATTTGTTGAAGTTGAAGTTAAAGATAGAAATTCACTTCCTGCAAAAAAATTATCCAATTCTATCTATTATTTTTTGAATTTCATCAGTTTACAAATTTCTTTAGTTAAATTACTAGGGCTGATAAGATAAAAAATAAAATAAATCAATGTTTAATTATTTTATTTTTAGAACAGTTAATTAAATTATAATAAATATTAGAAAATAAAAAAAGATATAATCAATTAATCACTGTCTTTTGTTTTCTAGTTAAATAACAAAAGAATAAATAATTCGTTTTTAATATAAAATTAATTTTTTCATTTAAATAGGCCTTTTTAAAAAATAAAATTTAAATCTCATTAATAGTTTGGAGGATGATGTTGATTGTATGGATTATGCTGTCTGTGCAGCTGAGCAACAAGAGCTGAAGGTGGCTGTTGTTGTTGCTGCTGAGGTTGTTGTTGTTGTTGTTGTTGCTGCTGGTGTTGTTGATGTTGTTGTAATTGTATCATCTGCTGGCGCATTCGTTCTTGTTGTTGTCGCGCAGCGACAGCTGCTGCTGCTGCTGCTGCCTGTTGTTGTTGCTGTACTGCTACAGCAGCAGCTGCAGCGGCTGCATTAGGTGGGCCTCCTGAAGTCTGTCTTCCATATGCTGGAGCAGGGCCAGAGTTCTGTTGACCTCCTCCAGGAGGCATAGGGCCCGCCATAGATGTCATTGTGACATTAGGCGCTTGCTAAAGTTATAAAAAAAGAATGAACAAATATTATTAGAGACCGGATTTTAAGCAAAATGCTTATTGCTGAATTTTATAAGCAACCATTAGATTTTTAATTTCTACACGTGTATTGAGATTGCATTTTGTATGCTTTTTTTGGTGGGACAAGCAAAGAACTCTTACCCTTCGGCAAGAGAAAGTTGTGTGCTGTGCGCCAGTCACACCAGATTTTTTGAGTCGAGATATATTTAGTTGCCCTTATCACCCAAGTTTCAAATTTGACCACGCGATTCATAGAAGGCGCTGAGCTACGAATGCTTCCACATCATTTAAGTGTACTTCAAACAATTTTCACGAAAAATTTCACTGATTTACTTTTTAAAGAGCATCAATAAAATAGTTGATTTATGAATTTTAATCAATATCGTTTGAGCGAATTTTGAGAAAATCGAAAAAAACTGAAAAAGTACATCAGTAAAGTACTAGTACTTTTTGGCCGATTTTGATCAAAAGCTTATTTTCACGCCCTAGATGGGTGTCTAACTTAAATATAAAATTTCAACCTCCTAGCTCAATTCCTTCATGCTTAAAATTGAACACCCACAGCACACACACACAGACAGACAGACTATGTCGCGAAAAGCACTTTTTTTGATTCAGGGGACCTCAAAACGTGTATATCCATCAAAATCTCGACATCGAATTTTTGACATGAATCCAATACTTTCTCTCTCTCTATATATATATGCTCAAGGTAAGAAGGAATCATTTTCAAAGAAGAATGCAGCCAAATTTTAATTCCTAATCACTTGATGACGTTTCGGTTCGGGTATATATATATATATATATGTATATTATTGCAATATCTTATACATATAGGTAAGAGAAAGTAAAAAAATAAATTATTTCAATGGAATGCTTTGATAGCATTTTGTTTATTTTCTTACCTGCATATACGGAGGCCTGGTATTTGCTGCTTGTTGTTGTTGCTGTTGTTGAACCATGGCTCTTTGTTGTGCTAAATAATCAGGCCGCATCTGTTGGGGCGCTCCAGTTGTACCAGCAGAACCATTTCCGCCACCTCCACCAGGTTGGCCCATAAAGCCACCCGGCTGTCCTCCTTGTTGCGGTCCAGGAAACCCTCCACCGCCACCCATCATTCCAGCCGCAGCGGCTGCAGCAGCTGCCGCAGCTTGTTGTTGCACTGAATTAGCTTGCGACTGCTGTTGAGCCTGCTGTTGTTGTTGGGCCATAATCTGTTGTGGCGTGGGTCCAGTTTGGCCTCCATAGCCACCATAATTTTGACCCATACCTAAAAAAAAAAAAAAAATTTACTATGTTTTCTTCTATAGAGACGAAGGGAATAGAAATATTATAAGGTTTAGGGTATAAATTTAATCTGATAAAGCACAAATTTTGATTATAAAATTTGTAAAGCTGTTAAATAGTCAAAAATTACTTTTTCTTCTGGTTTGAAATTAAATATTTAAAAAAAAATAAAAAAATCCTATTACAATCTACTAAGTTTCATTAATCTAACTTGTTACTTTTTTTCGAGTTCACGTACTAACACATAATTCTAAAAATACTTTTTTGGCCTTAGATATATATATATGCGAAGATAAGTTTTCTCGGGTTGACTTATCTTCGCATACATCCAGTCGCAGAAACCTTCCAGAACATATATATATATATATAAATATATACGAGGGTTAACCCAAAAATAAGGTTCCGCACGGGAAGGTGAGAGACAAAATCCCGCAATACCGCTGTGTGCGGCTGCGGAAGTGGGGACACTTTCGATTCCACCTGGTCGCACTTCGCTGCACTGCTTAATCTTAACTTGGCAGCCATCGAGATGAAGAATCTCATTGTTGTTGGACCATTTCGATAAACGCCTCCGAAACTGACAATCCACTCCGTTCTTCATCGTGGACCTCCTTCCGTCCGACACTAAACTCCCTGCCCACCACTTTAGAGGGTGTTGAACGAACATACGCTTGTCGTCATACCCATCTGTTAAGTGACGATGAATATTCACGTGGTGGAGTCACTTTGGCGTGCAAAAAGCGAATTACGTAAAGAATATTGCACTTGACGGGATCAACAATGGGACTCTCTATTTCGGCCGGCTTGCATGCGGCGCAGCGAAGCGCGACCGGGCGGAATCGAAAGTGGGGAAATAGCCGCACACAGCGGTATTGCGGGATTTCATCCTGAACCTTCCCGTGCAGCTCGAGTTCTTTGGGAACTTTATTTTTGGATCAGCCCTGGTATAAATATACATAAAACATATTGCAAAAGAGAATGTAAAAAAGTTTCGCTATATATACCGAGATTTTTTTTTTAACACACTTTTTTCCCACTCACACTCACACACACATACACACAGTCTTTTCGGCAACTTAGGCCATTTAAGACTTCATACGATAACCGTTATTATGAATATATATATATTGGGGTCCAGGCTTAAATAAAATCGGAATGCCTGGGATCCGAACCCGCGATCCTTGGTATAGAAGGCCAGCAGGCTAGCCACTACACCAAGCCCGAGTGTATTTACCGAGATTAATCTTGTTTAGAAAAAGAATTAAAGAATAATGTACCTTGTTGCATGCCTTGATACATGGAAGGTGCAGGAGCCTGTTGCTGTGGAAACATTCCGGCTCGTAATTGTTGCCGAATGAATTGTTGCCTCTGCATTGTCTGCTGTGGAGAGAATCCAGGTGGTGCTGGTGGTCCAGGTTGTTGACCTCCTCCACCTCCACCAGGTCCTGCTCCACCTGCAGCTCCTCCTCCAAGGAACTGGTTGCTGGGTGGAAGTCTCATACGAAGCATCTGTGAGAGCGCCTGTTTTGATTGCGTCTGTGGCCGTTGTGCACCCGCCATCTGTAACCGTCCCCACTGCTCACCGACACGTCTAACTCGTCAACTCTCCTTGTCAAGTCAAAAACGTTCTCAATTGAAAGGTTTCGACCTGATTTTAAACAAGTTAGAGTATAATCTTTTGATAATAAATGCAAGCGATAGTCCTTTATAGTTTGGAAAAGGTTGTTTTTATTTTATTTAATAGTTAAAAATTAAAAAAAAATTAAAGGGCTAACATTCTTGAAAAATGAGAATGAAGTCAATTTCTTTCATTCAATTTTAAAATTAATTAATCTTTTATTGTCATGAATAATGGAGACGGTTTTATTAGCCAGCCTAGCCAACATCTTTAATATTAACTCCTCATAATATATATGGACAGTGGTGCTTTTAAATTTTCATTTTTTAAGATTAAAATTATTATTGTTTCTATTTTGAATAAAAAAAATCGCAAATTTGCTATCTTAAACGATATATTGACTGGCTAATGAACAGTCTATTTGAGCGTTGATTGAAAAAATTCCATCTTTTTCAAACAAAGCTCTAACTAGTACAAATTAATTCAAAATATGAATAGAATTACATGGTCGCATAGCATACGACTCTTAGTCTTTGGCAAGAGAAAGTTGTGCACCGTGCTTGTCACACCAGATTTTTTGTGTCGAGATATATTTAGTTTCCCATAGCACCTTAGTTAACTTGACCACTTGCATTTCATAAGTAAAAATCTGAAATTCTACATCAGTAGTGTGTTTTAAACAATTATCAGGGAAAAATTAGAATATACATTTTAAAGAGGATCTAAAAAATAATTGATTTATGAAATTTAATCAAAATGGTAAATTTTTGAGAAAATCGAAAAAACTGAAAAATTATATCAGTAAAGTGTACTTCAAACAATTTTCACGAAAAATTTTCCTGATATACTTTTTAAAGAGTATGTAAAAAATAATTGATTTTTGAATTTTAATCAAAATCACTAGAGCCGATTTTGAGAAATTTGAAAAAAAAAAAAAAAAAAAAAAAAAAAAAAACTGAAAAGGTACTAGCAACTTTCTGGGCGATGTTGTTCAAAAGCTTATTTTAACTGTCCTGGAGGGTACCTAACTTAAATATAAAATTTCAATCTCGTAGCTCAATTCCTTCATGATTAAAATCGTTACAGACACACAAACAGACAGACGCGGGAGTCACTTTTTTGGACTCAGGGGACCTCAAAACATACCCTGGTATACAGTATATCCATCTCGACATCGAATTTTTGATATGATTGCAAAACTTTCTCTCTATATATTACAGTTATAGATAAGAGAAAATAAAAATAGAATCAATAATAATAATAATCATTTGTTGAAAAAATGGAAATTTAAAAAAATTCAACACCTAGCCACTATATTCCATATATAAAATATTTTTTGTTTGCTTACCTTTTTATATTAAGTAAAAAAATGTATATAAATATTTTATGAATGGTACCTACCTGTTGAGTAGGATAATAGCCTTGCTGTTGAGGTGGTTGTTGAGTAGGCTGAGGGGGTCCATAACCTGGCCATTGTTGTTGACTCTGCTGTTGCTGCTGTTGTTGTACATGTTGGGCTGCCGCCGCTGCAGCAGCCGCAGCAGCTTGTTGTTGTTGCTGCTGTTGTTGTTGTTGTGCAAACATTGCAGCAGCTGCGGCAGCTGCTTGCTGTTGTTGCTGTTGAGGTTGTGGTTGTGGCTGGTATCCTCCAAGATGCTGGGGTAGTTGTCCCGGCTGTTGCGGAAAATTAACCTTTTAAACGGATTTGTTAATTGTTGATCTATATAATTAAATGCTCACCTGGACTTGTTGTGGCATCCCAGGCATCATCGGCTGACCTTGAGGACCCGCTGTACCGTTGGACGTAGGTGTCACACCTCCTTTTCTCCTTCTTCTGGTAGATTTTGGTCTCTTGCTGCCCACGGGAACACCTCCTGCCAGACCCATAAGTCCACCAGGACCCACTAGGCCCCTCGGCGACTGTTCAGAGGAGTTGGGCGTGTCGGCCTTGCTATCATCCTTTAACTGGTTGCAGTACACACATGAACACTACAAGCGAGCCATTAGCTTGTCCATAACCCGGGACCAGGCGGGGGAAAGATACTCAAGCAAGAGCCACAAATTTACCAACATTAAAATTATTAATAACAAAATTTTCCACTTCTTCTTTTCTCTTTCAACTTAAGAGACAAGGATTTCAACTTTGTGGTTTAGAAAATGAATTTATTCAATTTCTAAAAGAAGGTATTATTAATAGGTTCTAAAAATTTTATTATGGGATTATAAGCAAGGCCACCTTAAAATTCTATCCATAAATTATCTTATAAAAATTGACAATAGATTTGAGAATAGAAATGTTGGTAAGTTTGTAGAGGGAAAAGAATCCATGCACGAATTAGGAAAAATACTCAAATATACCTTTGATCCTCGAATATTAGAAAGAAGCTGATTAGTAATGGAAACAAAGCGTTAAGTCTCATTTGAAAAATAATTTTCTCAATATTTAAAATTTATAACATTATGACGATTAAATAAAATGTTATTTTCCCAAAATTTTTATTCTATCAATATTTAACTTTTTGTTTTTATAAAAAACATTTGGGAATGCTAGAATAGCATATATTACAATGAACTCTTAAAAAAATAAAAAACTAAGGGTATTGATAATATTGCAATTTATGGCGTTATATATTTGATTTATATATTCCTTGACCTCTTGGAGCAAGAGGCAGAAACTCTACCACTTAGCTATGTCCTTAAAATAAGAAAATTTAGAGAAATTGGTTTTTGTTCATTGTTATAAAAAAAATAAAATGAAAATATAATATAAAATGCGACTCAATTTGTGATAGCATTTGCTGTTTTTTCCCTTCATTGTGTATATTTGCTGATTAATGCATGCATATTTTAAGGTTTGATTGTGCATGAACATCTGGGCGTTACAGCTTGTATATAATTTTAATCAGTAAATTAGTATATTTTACCCTAAAACTAGCGCCCCCCCCCCACCCCAAAAATGGCATCTGCCCTCCTGGATGGAGTCTATATGCCGAAAATGACCTTAAAAAATCTGGTGTGACTGCTCGAAAAGCACACAACTTTCTTTTATTCTTAGGCAAGAAAAAGTTGAGTTCTGTGCTTGCCACACAAGATTTTCTGTGTCGACATATATTTAGTTTCCGATAGTACACATACAGGTCTATTCTCTAAGCAAAAACGTTAACTTTTATTTCTCCAAGAAAAAATGTTAACTTTTAACATCTGTAAACAACATTAATTCATTTTAACACTTCCTTACCTCAAATAACTATTCTGTAAACAAAAACTTTAAAGCCAAAGCGTTAACATTTAGCAAATAGTATTAAAAATTAAAGTCATGTCTAGGGGTGCCTTTAATATTTTAACGTCCTATTTAAAATAAATATGCCGTCCTTAATCTAGACCAGTGGTTCCCAACCTGGGGACGATCGCCCCCAAGTGGGCGATTTGAGATATCAGGGGGGCGATAAATAAGCGGGGGCCGATGAGTATTCAAAGGGGGAAAAATTATTAGAGTTAACTAAAATTTAAAAGAATGAATCAAAGAGAAAAATCTACTATTTATAGGATGGTCAGGAAAGAAGAGGAAAAAATATTGTCATAAAAATAAAATAGTCTGAAGATAATTCTAATCTAGAATTGAAACGTCCCAATCTAGAATTGATTAATAATTTTTGTCATTTTTGTTTTCATTAAATAAAGATTGACCGAAAAAAGATCCATTTTTGTTATTTTCTTCATAAAAATAAAATTATTATTAGATTTTTAAAAGGTTGCGCCAGGAAAGAAATCAGACAAAAATTTAATCAATCTTTATCTAATTTTACTAATTACCGATTGTACTGAGGAAGGATGTAATTTGCGTCCGAAACGTCGGCAATCGAAATTAAAAATTAGATAAAGATTGATTAAATTTTTGCTGATTTCTTTCCTGGCTTCCATCCTACTCAAAATATTTGAAAATTTCAACGTTTCAGTCACTATTTCTGCAGGAGTTGTATTTTTTCACTTTGAAAAGAAAACGTTATCTGAGGAACTTGATTGATTCACTTTGAAATAAAGTACTTTTTTGTTTAAAATTTTAAATCATGCAATGAAAATGAAAAAAAGGGGGGAGGGGGCGATAGGTGATAGACAACCTCCAGAAAGGGGCGATGGGCCAAAAAAGGTTGGGAACCACTGATCTAGACAGTAAGGTTATGATTTTGTTAGCTTTGAAATAAAAGCAACATGTTAACGTCGCTGTTAAAACTTTGTTTAGAGAATAGCATTTTTTAACGCTGCTTGTTTTTACATTACTTTTTATTTTAAATTTTAACGTCTGTTTTTAGAGAATAGACCTGACAGACAGACCATGTTTCGAAAACCACTTTTTTGGATTCAAGGGAGCTCAAAATATGTATATCCAACAAAATCTCGACATCGAATTTTTGACATGACTCCAATACTTTCTCTCATTATATATTAACATATATAGAGGTAAGAGAAAGTAAAAAAAGTTTGAAAATGTAATAATTTGGGTAGAGTATTTGGGATTACAATCTGAATTAATTTTCATGAGTCTTGAGTTAGTCAAGAGTTTTAAGTTAGTAAAAAGTGGAATAATTAAGAAAGGAATGAAAAAAAAAGAGAGGAGGCCTGAAACTTACCGGTTTCTCTTGAGGTGGTTCGAGGTCCTCAGCTGGTAGTGGAGGTGGATCCAAATAATGAGAAGGAGGTTTCCGAAGTGAGTGTGTATGATAGCGGAGAAGACGGTGGCTGTCTTCGTACCAGAGTGGCTTTCGTTCAAGACGTACAGCGCCGAACCAAGCCCAAGAAAGAGGTGCAGGATTTTTATGTCCTTCTAGAAGATCCCAACCTGGAACGCGCTGTTTTTCAGCCACCTGAAGACCCTGTGGAGTAGGCCAAAATTAAATTAATAGTCCTCATTGTTTATCATGTTTCTGAATCAATCAGAACAATAATAAAAATTTCTAAGATGATAATAAATTTTTTAATTAAAAAGTATAGCCGAGAAAGAAATAAAAATATTTATTTATCGACATTATGAGTGTCTAAAGCAACAGGATGACGGTCAGACAACTCTTTTTTTAGAAAAGTGATTATTTTAAAATAAAGTAATATAAAATTTTTACTATAAAGAATATTATAATACATACAAATAAGATGTCTGGATGTCAGATGTAATGATAAGCAGTCCTGCACAAAATTTTCTTGCAATAATAAAAGAGAGAATTTTAACGATGAATGTACGAAATAGGGTGAGTTTAAATCTTTTTGAATCATTGAAGGATTAGTATATTTATTTGCAGGTTGTTAAAGCAAGAAAGTAATAGAAAATTTTTATTCATCACAGGATTTGATTTATTCAGGTGACTAAGAAAAATTTCTTGTGAGTAGAAATCATTATTTTTTTCATTTCTCTTTTAACACAATTGCATTTTTTAAGATGTAAAAAGAATTACATTTATATATATATATATATACAAACCAAGGCTCACACAAATACAAAGACTTCACACACTCCAAAACTGTCCCGAAACAACAATATCACGTCCCCAAAACAAACACAAACAATCACAAACAAACGTAACATATCCAACAGCAAATTCATCTCAACAAACCAAGCCACGCCCCCAGACCAGGCCCAGCCAACCAGAGACAGCCACGTCACTCCCAAAGCCACGCCCCAGACCAAGCCCAGCCAACCAGAGACAGGCACGTCACTCCCAAAGCCACGCCCCAGACCAAGCCCAGCCAACCAGAGACAGGCACGTCACTCCCAAAGCCACGCCCCCAGACCAGGCCCAGCCAATCAGAGACAGCCACGTGACTCCCAAAGCCACGCCCACATGCCCGGCAACAGGTATAAAGGACCTGCACCTCCGGCTCGCAGTCAGTTACTCTCGGCCTGGGGAGTAGGCAGGTTGAGACCCCGGGAACCAAGAGCTAACACCCCGACTTGGGGAGTAGGCAGATTGAGGCCCCAAAGTCAACCCAAACCAAACACAAACCCGATTACACAGAACCAACCACTGTCCATTCCTCAGAGACAAACCCAGACCTCTGAGGCATCCACCAAACACACCACCAACACACCGACTTGGGGAGTAGGCAGATTGAGGCCCCGTAGTCAACCTAAACCGAACACAATTACACACACCCAACCTTCCTCCAGTTCTCAGAGACCAATCCACGCCTCTGAGTCATCCACCAAATTGACCTGGGGACCAGGAAGACTGCGACCCCGTAAACAACCCCCCCTCCACCATTACCTCCTAACTTCCTTCTCTCTTGAAAATGGCTCCAAAAGGAGAGCCGAAACGTCGAGTAAATCTCAGCACCCCACGCGACTTAACCCGAGAAAACTTGTCTTCGCATACATCCGGTCGCGGAAACCTTCAAGAACTATATATATATATATATATATATATATATATATATATATATATATATATATATATATATATATATTAGGGTGTCCCTTATTTTTCAAAGTATTTATTTTGGAACGCATAGGGCCTAGTTTTTTTCATTTGCCCCTAAAATACTCACAAATAAAATTTTAGCATATTTGGGGCACTGCAACCCGTGCCGACTAGCTCCGAAACATGGCCATACAAGCTGTGCGGATAGAGTTGCGCGCCCTCGCTCTATTTGTCAGTTGTACTGTGTTTGTTTGGTAATTCAGCAATTCTTTATTAAACATAAGGTAATATTTCCAAATGTTTCGGAGGCTTATTGGCACTTCTTCTTCAGTGGATTTATAAAATAACGAAAAAGAGGGACATTCGTGAGAAGAGAGTGGTGAGTTAAAAAGAATGTTTCAAAAATAATTTTTTATATGCCTCATGATGTCTTGCTGTCGTCGCCGAAATATCGCTTTTAATGAAATATAGAAAGAACTAGCGACGGTAGGGTTGCCTTCGGCAAACCAACCTCCGCTAGGCCCTGACGGGCGGCGTCTCGGGATATGTGACTAATAGGGTGGAGCGAAATTTTTTTTTTTTTTTTTTTCGAATTTCAAAACGGGCTACCCTGAAAAAGTTGTTCCATAATGTGACTATTTACCCCCTATTTTTATTTCTTAATACGAGAAGATCTTGAGGTGCTCCAAGAGACTCAAAGTTTAAAAAAAAAATTATTATGATCTTCCACCATTAAATATAAATATTAGTGCCAAAATACTTAATTAGTGTTGATTTATAATTAATAAATAACTTGGAACCAATAACCGAGTGTTTTATTTTCATATTTTAATTTTCAAAATATTTCAACTAGAGCCTACGGTAGAAACTTTATCCATAATACAGGTTTAGGATTCGAATTTCAAAAAACCCTGGAAACCTTTTCGAGATATTTATTTAAAGAAACTTTTAGCGAAGAGAGCTAATTGATATCTCATATCGTTTAAACGTAATTAAAGAAAGTCAAAAATTTAATTAAAAAATGCATTTTTTTCCAAAGTGGCGATTTTGGGCCCTTAAGGTCCGAATTTCAAAAAACCCCTAAAGGGCTTTTGAGGTGTTCATTTAAGGAAGAATATACCGAAGGAATTAATTTGATATCTCATATCGTTTAAACGTAATTAAAGAAAGTCAAAAATTAAATTAAAAAAATGCATTTTTTTCTAAAATGGTGATTTTAGGCCCTTAAGGTCCGAATTTCAAAAAACCCCTCAAGGGCTTTTGAGTTGTTCATTTAAGGAAGAATATACCGAAGGAATTAATTTGATATCTCATCTCGTTTAAACGTAATTAAAGAAAGTCAAAAAATTAATTAAAAAATCCATTTTTTTCCAAAATGGCGATTTTGGGCCCTTAAGCCCTGAATTTCAAAAACCCCTAGAAGGCTTTCGAAGTATTCATTTAAGGAAGAATTTATTTTTACTTAATTGTCTACCTAATACTTACTTAATTGGGATAATCTAGGTATATATCAAGAGATACTCAAAAACGACTATTTTCAAAAACTTTGCGGGCAGGTCGGCACGGGTTAACGTCAACGTAGGTGAATAAAATTTCATATATAAGTAAGGCTTAGTAGCTTGAAAAAAATTAGAGGGTATGCGTTCCGGTATTTAAAAAAAATTTTTTTTTGCCCATATAAGGGACACCCTAATATATATATATATATATGTGTAGATGATTCATAAAAGAATAAAAGCAACTTTTTTGAATTTTTAAAAAATTATACTAAAGAACAGACTAAACGGCTGAATAAATCTTTTGAATGATAAAATTTTTTTATTTAGCAAGACATGTGAGTGTTTTTTATTGATGAGGCCAAACATCCCATGGCCCCCGGGAATCGAACCCAGGATCTCCGCCTTTCCGGGGCATAGGCGTGCTATCCATTGCACCAGGCCACCGGACCCTCGACCTGCACCAATAAAACTCACTTCCCCTTATATGCAGTTAGTCGCGCAAGTTACTAACTCGTAACGAAAACGTGAAAAACTTTAAAGAAAAATTTTTCACTTATGCGCCGCTTGTTAAACCAGTAGAGGGACAGATATCTGGATCTGCTCTAACACACTACTGTAAGCAGCAAAGCCCAGAGGGCAGCGGGGTTAAGTTATAGCTAAATATTTTTCGAGATCTATATATTTGAATACTATTATCTTTATTCCAATATATAGATCTCGAAAAATATTTAGCTAAAAATTTTTTTATTCAATTTTTTGCTTTATAATGTACAACGTTTCGACTGCTTATTCTGCAGTCTTTTTTAAAATCATCGGTTTTAAATCAAATTCGGAAAAACTTATTGTAACATCATGCTTTTTATGTAACACTTGCAAAAACCCATACCGAGGAGGCAAAACACAAATGAGCATGATATGACATCATTGAACAAAATGTTTTGCCATTGAGCGTTTTGCTCAATCGGTGTGCGTTGGCAATGGAAAAAAGTTAACAATTAAAATTATCAGAAGGGTGAATGGTCAACTCAGCAGTCAGTACCGATTCTATAACTAAAAAAGTACATCAGTAAATTAGTAGTACCCGATTTTTCCCAAAGACGAGACCTAATTTCATATTGGTACAGGAAATACATATTTAAAATTTTGAAAAAAATCGTTAGAGATGGAGTATATAACCAAACATGCCAGGTGCATTGGACGGATTAAAAGTAGAAAATAAATATTTACCTGTTTTTTATCTATTGAATCGAAACCTTGTATTTTGGTCCCTTTGGTGTCTTTAAGACATCCCATAGGCTCACAGGCAATCACTTCAACGGAATGTTTAGTCATAGGCAATAGTTGCCTTACATGCGAAATAGACGGCGAGCTACGCTCTCCCAATTCCTGAAATTGTTAAATTTAACATCAATGAGCTATTAAGTTAAAATAATTATGTTAAAAATTCTAAAATTGAATAATAGAACGTGGCTGTAGCTGATATGTTTAATAGGAAAGAGGATGCAGCCAAATAATTGAGCCTCTATTCAGTAATGAACACTTTAAATTTTTATATATATATATATATATATATATAAATAGAGTTGTCATTAGTTAATAATACAAGTTGTTTGCCTTTTTTGTCCAATGAATGTAATATTTCTTAAAATACCAACAAGTGATAGCATGAAGGTCAAGCTTATAATATAATATAATCATTATAAGCTTGACCTTCATGCTATGACCTGTTGGTATTTTAAAAAATATTACATTCATTGGACAAAAAAATGCAAACAACTTGTATTATTAACTAATGTCAACTCTATTTATATATATAAAATTTAAATATGCTCTTTGAAGGCCGAAGATGGCAGGGTTGATCCCAGCCGAAACGTCCCAATAAAGACTGTTCATTACTGAATAGAGGCTCAATTATTTGGCTGCATCCTCTTTCCCATTAAACAAAAAAAAAATCTAAAAACTAAGATATGGTTTTAAATGTGTTAACATCAAAAGATTCTTGTGCAAAAATTGCTAAATGAAAATTTTAAAATTCAAACTGTTTAAAAATACCTTTTTTAACTTCTTCAATAAAGCTTGATAATGTTTTCTATTTTCATCTTTTTCCGATTGTGAATCAGAAACCAGAGTTGAATGGATTAATGTTGCAAGCATATCGATGACAGTTGTAAACAGCTCACTGAAAAATTCATATTTTCTTTATTATAAAGAGTTTATTTATCTCAAGATCTGATACTATTCTAGTCTGATTAAAATTATTCTAAAATGAGGCAAATTACACTGGAATTCACTAATACCATCTCGCAAAATATAATAAAAAAAACTTAAAAAAAAAAATGCTTTTATTTAAAATTGGGCCAAAATAGAAATAACTGATTAAAATAATACACACATCACAGCCACCAAATCTTTTTTTTGAAATAACTGAATTTCTCTTCTATAAATATAATAATTATATTTACGAGTTGTTGTTCAGATCAATGACGCCATGGCTGATAAGCTGCACCAGAAGGATGGCCCAGTCGGTAGTGACAGTGGTATTACGTTGAATCGTATCGAACATTCCCCCAACCAGAGAAAATCGTAATTGCAATGAATCCTGCATCGACTGTAAATTCCGTGACTCTTCCAGACCTCCTCCACCGTTTCTCTCCTGAAATTTTATTTATTTTATTTATATTGAAAGTAAAGGGTATTATTATTAAAAGGAGCAACTTACATCTTTGCTTAACATAAGGAATTGAGTGAGTTGTGAATGCAGAGAAGTGAGAAGACCTTCACGTTGATCATCCTGGCCTTTAAGACATGTAAGGACCAGCGAGAGGAAAGGCTGATGTCCAAGAAGTGAAGTGGACCCTGAACCACTTCCTCCCGACCCTGGTCCATTTCCAGTTGCACCGCTAGTAGAATTGACAAGGGACGAGTTAGAATTTCCCCCGGCGCCACTGTTGCTCGACGCCCCACCACGCTCTCCGCCTCCAACACTGCCTGGACCCCCTCGGGTCTCCTTTGTCGATGAACCGCTTGTTTTTGAATCTCGTGATTTCGCCGACCAATGACCCGACTCGAGCACTTGACCTGTAAATATCAAACATATCTATAATATTCTGCTAAATTTTTAAATATCTATAAAGAAATTTTGGCATAACAAAATTGTGATATGACTGCCGATATTTTTGCCGTTCAATACTTGAAGAATCGTGATGAAATAATGAAATTTCAATATATGGCAAACTGAATGCATTCTTGATGGCATTCAATTTTCATTAGAAATACCTCCATCTAATACAGATGGACGTTTTGATTGTCCTGAGGACTCGACTAGCGTCTAAAACGTCGACGATCCAATAAAGAAAAATCTGATCAAAATTGATCTTGTTTTTATCTGATTTCGTTTTTTCTGGCTGCCATCCGCTATCCTTTATAATTACTTTATTAACTATATCGATGGGCAGTATGAAGATAATTCAAGTTATTTTATATTTTTCGTTAGTTGTGAACTTTTGAACGGCAGTGTTAGTATCAATATTGATCTTTTGAAATTTATTGATTTATTTTCAAAATAAAAATAAATAAATAAAATACTGAATTCAGGTGTAAGCTTATAACATTTGATTTTAACAAACCCACCTGCGACTTTGAGCACACGGCCTTGTACTGCTGATGGTAATTTGCTGACAAGAGGTGCCACCAGCCAGATAGATCCTGGCTTTTTAGGATCAGTTGAGGCCACTCCGTTGCTGTCAGCAGACAGGTTGAAACCAGCAGCATTTGTCAGTTGGAAAACGTCGATTGCCGCCTTGGCCACAGTATCCAACCACTGGTTAAGCTCGCTCGAGTTGGAAGCGAATTGTTTGAACATCAATTGTAGATCGAGCCAACTCATACGAAGAGTCCATTGATCCAAATTCTAATTATCAGAATATTAATATAAGTATCATAAAATTTTGATTTTGTAAAATATTTTATTAAATAATCAAATAAATTTTGCGATTAATTTTCACTACCCAAATAAAATATCTATTTCATCCTTATCAAATGGAAAGTGTTTGGGGGTGGATAGAGAAATGATAAATATTTTAATAAAAGAAATTAATGAATCGTTTTTTATTGCTAACTAGAGATCTAATCTCTCATGTTTCTCCAGGGACATGTTTGATGGCCCCGCCCTGTGAGGGATTTGGGGGTGGTGATGGACTCTGACCTAACGATCGCGGGACCATGTAAGCCACATCCATGGCAGGGTCTACGGCACCCTACACCAGATCAGAAGGAGCCAATAGTTTTTGTCCCCCTTTGTCGGCGATTTGAATTAATAAATATTAAATTTCTCGGATCTGAACATGATTATATATAATATCTTAGAAATATCTTAGATATATATATATATAATTTCTTACTTATAAATATATATTTATATGTAAATTATATACTTATATATTTGATGCTGGGTAGGCAGCCAGGATTAGAAATAAAACACAATTTTATTTCAATCTGCTCGTCGACGTTTCGGGTGCTAATCCCCCCCTTCCTCAGGACTGAGCAGATGTCAATTCTAATCGAGAGACTTGCTGTAACATCATCTTGTATTGAAACAAAGCATACTTGCTATCTAGAATTATACATTGTAATCTCAATGTTTATAATATCACAACAAATGAAACCTTATTGTTACAATTGACACCTGCTCAGTACTGAGGAAGGGGGCGATTAGCACCCGAAACGTCGACGAGCGGATTAAAATAAAATTGTTTTATTTCTAATCCTGGCTGCCTACCCAGCATCAATTATATACAGTCTCCAGCCAAAGAAAATATATCTTCTATATACTTATATTATAATCCTGGCTGTAAATTTTCTTCCAAAAACAAAAACCCTGATTAGAAAATAAATGAATTATATTCTCATAGGAAAGAAAATACCTCTAAAATACGTGAGATGATCGCACGTTGATCAAGATTCTCATCAGAAGAAGCAGTCAGTTCTGGATAGCAAATCATATGTAATAGGCGCTGAGCTTGTTTCGGTGTAAGCATGTTATCGAGAAGCATATTCGGATGACAGAGATCTTCTGGATTTTGCAGACATCGTTCTAGAACCCACTCCTGGCTGCAGATCTGACGTAGCACCTGCTGTGCAAAATCAGAGAGGCCGGCGGCAGCCGTCGTCGTCGGAGACGAGTGACTTCCAGGACCACTGCCTCCCAGGCTGCCAACGCCCCACACATCACTTTCACAAGCCTTCAAGTACATTGCTCAATAAGTGATTAGGAAAGGCAGTGCCTCTCATCGGCGAGACCAATAACCAACGTTAGTTACTCAAGTTAGTGCTCCAAACACCTTTTTTAAGAATGAACTTAATTCTCAAAGATTAGTTAGGTTAAATCACATGCAGTTAGTAGAAATAGTATAAAAAAAAATTGATCTTAAAACCATTATCAATATTTTCATTTAAGTTTTTATTTATGCAAATGAAAATCAATCCAAGTATAGAATCCGCGAATTTAAACTACGTATTTCAATATTTTTAGTCTTGGGTCTTTGATAAATGAATTTTTATATTTAAAATAAATCAAGATCCATAAAAAGAAAAATATTTTTGAAACATAATAATAACACGAATGCCCTTAAACCATAGCACAGTAATAGAGTACTCGTGCTAAGGGTCGCTTTCCCGTTCTAAGCATTAAAAATTTAATAAAATGGTGGATGCAGTCCAAAATTATATATATACATATAATAAAGAAACAAGTGTTTTCTTTCTTGGACAAAAAGTGACAAATAGTATGTTCTTCGGTATAATTATTAAAAAACAAATAATAACCAAAAATAAATACAATTTAATATTTATTAATTTAAAAATAAACTATTATTGAACATAAACATTATTGAAAATTATTAGTTTTTTAATAATTATACCGAAGGACATATGTTTAACGCAGGTGAGGCCATTTACCGGTATACCCCGTTACTAATCATTTACATTGATTTCTAGCCAATTTTAATTTTTCGCCTGGGACGGGTTGGGAACCATGCCTAAAATGACCTTAAACAAAATAAAAAAAAAAAAAAATAGTGAGTGAAAAAATGTATATACAAAATTAAAAACTCCTATAATAATAATAATGCAAACCACAAAAGCTTTAATAAACATATTCGTGATTAGTTAAAGCCCGGATTTCTATGCAATTGCATATTCTATTTGCTAACAAGTACGTCCCGGAAAACCAATTTTTCATCCGTTGGCACTTTGGTTCAAATTTTATATTGCATATTTTTGCATATTTGATGAATAAAACTGCATATTTAAAACTTTTTGAATATTTTTAACATATTCATGCCAAAGTTTTATTTAGAGTGTCTCCTAAACCAGAAACCATGCTATTTGACGAAAGTTGGTCGCACCAACGGTATGTCAAGAGATGCCAAGAGCTCGAGGCAAACATAACGTTTGTTCTGATGAAGGCCAGAAAAATCGACTGAAATGTCGACAATTGTATTAAATAAAGCGAAAAAAGAGAAATCTTTTTTCTTTAATTGCTTTCGGCGGCCTAACTCTCCTCAGTGTTATTTATAAGTTCAGCCTCTACCTCTACTCCTACTAATCTAATAATTAGTAGACCCCTTTATAAATATTTTTTTATAAAAATCTATTTTGTAAAAAATAAAACAAGTTTAGTTTCAGATCAGTAGAAATCATGATTTAGCATTACATATTTTAATACTTTTACTGCATATTATATGACATATTTAGGGGTTTTTGCTGCATAAAAATCGGGGCTTTAGAAATAAGTATATACATATAGTTAAGAGATTGTTCAAAAGGTGTGGGGTTAAAAAGAAGATATTCACTCCAATCCAAAGGTTGCATTGAGTTGATTAAAAGGTGACATGTACTTCAAGTACTGCGTAAGTAAAGTAGTTTTGGGGAGGGAGGAGTGCAAAAAAATATAGCGGTGTAAAAAATTTTTTCGCAGGGCGGAAAACTTTGGTTCCGCAAAAACAAAATTTTTGAGTTCAGGCCCTTTCCTGAAAAAAATTTCTATATAAGCCCCTGCTATATTAAGATGCAAAAACTAAATGATTTTTATTTTTAAATTGAAACACATGTTTCCAATTGAGTATATTCCCTGGCTGTATTTAAAACATTTCCTATTCAAAAAGAAATAAATTCATTCTATATAAAGATGGAAATAAAGGTGGAAGTAAAGGACAAAAAAAAAAGTAAACCGAGAAATTACTCTCCATTCGAGTGAGAAACACTGCAGAAAAATAAAAGGTTTATATATTTACGCCAAATCGAGAAGAGATTCTTCTCCTGCTGCCATGATATCCGTGGTGCCTAGGATATGGCTGATGCTCAGCTCATTGCCTGAATTCCCAAGGGTAGGCGTTCTCGAAGAAGAGGATCCTCGTGTATCTGCACCCTTTTTGCCACCACTTGATATGTTCGTGGTATTACATATTCCTGAAGAAGGATTCGAGGAGGATTTGCCTTCGCGTGCGGTGGCATCTCCAACTACTAAAATTGCCTAAAAAATTTTATTATTTAGCTTTTAGTTAAATTCATTTGTTATTTTGCGGCGCGAATAAAAAATGTTAATATCTCGTTTTCTATGATAAATGACTTTTTCGGATTTCTTTTTATTTATCTTTCTCTTTATTAACCTAAATAAAAGCGATAAAAGTCAATTAGGACCAAATATTTCTAAAAATAACGAAAATTTTGAAGAAATATGAAGATGAATTTAACCTTTAAAAAAGGTGTTTTAACTTACTTTTCCGAGTTTTCTTGATTCTTTGTATTTATTACCTAAATTAACAATAATTGAGTTATTTTGATTGTGATTACTAGAATATTATATTAAATATATTAGAAATATTCTTAAAAAAATGTTTCTTTATTTACTCAAGAATATTCAAGCTCACTTTATGTTAGTAAAAAGAAGACAAAGAAATCAACAAAGAATATAAAAAAACAAAACAAAGAATACAAAAAAATGCACGAAAACCAATCTGAATATGAGCTAATTTTAATGAAGGTGTTTTATAAGTTCCTTTCGTATATTTGTTGAACATTTTTTTAATCTAAAACAGAATCGAAGGTTTCGAGTCGCCTCCGGCTCCTGTCGTAACCAGGGTCCCCCTCTTTTTGGACATTTTTTAATCTAAAATAAAACTGACCATCATTTACTGAAGGTCGCGAACCGTCTCCGGGTCCCGGAGTTTTGAAATTGTATTATAATTATAAAAAAAACCCTTATAAAGAATATTCAATAGGGATTAGGTTTATTAACAACAAGTTAGCTTCAATATCGTTATTGGCAGATACATAAACAAAATTTTTTTAATAATTATTCTTCATAATTTATTTAATATTCTCGTAATCACAACCAAAATAGTTCAATTGCTGTTTATTTAGGTGATAAATACATTGGTTTAAGACAAATCGACGAGGTGGGGAAGGCAACTGAAAAAGGCAGTGGAAGATGCAGGAGAGGGAGTAGTGATGAAGAAGCTGAAGTTAGGAGATCGAGAAGAGGTTGAAAAAGGCTTAGAAAGAACCTTGAGGAAAAGACTGGAGCAAGAGGTGCAGGGAACGTGGAGTAAAATAGACAACTCGAAATATTGTAACCATTACAAGAAGATAAAGAAGACATGGGGAAGGGAGAGATATTTGGAGAGTGCAGGATGGCAAGAAAGAACAACATGGGCGAGGCTGAGATGCGGGAGTACGATGAGGGACGTGAACTACGGCGAGGACAGGAGGTGTAAGGGATGCCAAAAAGAAGAGGAATCGATAGAACACGTCTGGGGCTGCAGGGAAGTGGAGACGGCGCTTGACGAGGACTTGAGGAAGTGGAGAGGGGAAAGGAAGGGGGAGGATGATCTGTGGAAGTGGCTGAGGGGAGACAGGACTGAAGAGAAGGTTATGCGGTTTTACAAGACTTATAAAGAAATAAGAAAGTAAAATATGAAGCATGTTCAAATTTGTAAATATTATATGTAAATGTAGCCGTAAGCCTTGAAAAAGGTGAGGCAACGAAAATAGAATCAATAAATTAAATTTATTATTATTATTACATTGGTTTAAGAAAAAACTCGAAAAAGTAAGTTAAAACACCTTTTTTAAAGGTGGGTCCAAATTGGCTTTCCCTGCTCTTTTTTCGGCCAATAAAGAAAAAGGTAAAAGAAAGTAATCCGAAAAAATCATTTATCATTGAAAACGAGACACTAACATATTCTTTATATTAACCAATTTTGTTTTCTATATATTATATTAAAGATATTTTAATTTTATATTAAAAACAATAAATAAATAAGCCAAAAAATTATGTGAAGAAATACCTTAAGAACGGCTAAAACTGGGCCAACTTGGATATTTTTATGTGCAGCAGCTAATAAATGTCGATCACAACTGAGTTTTATGCTGAAGCCTCCTGCAGGAGGCAATGGATGGGGAGAAGTTCCAACGCTATATAGAGCAGGTTGAGGACATTCGACAGTTTTGAAAAGACGAAGTAAAAGATGACAGGTGAGACGAGCCCCTGCCTCTACTTGTGGGTCAGCATCGCCTCGACCTTCTGTGCATGCTTTTGCTTTGACCAGCGAAGGTAATGCTATGTGCTCTACAAAATCCTCCAACGAAAAGCAATGTCGGGCTGTAAGAAAAAAAAATTATAATAAAAGATAGGTGAAATGTAAAATAAAAAACGATTTATGAGATACGAACCTATAAGAATGGAAGTAAAAACAGCCAAGGAATTATGAATAGAGAGATCGTGAATGTTGACTTGATTAAGAACATCAATATAATGTGAGGAATGATTTGATGAGCCACATAAAGCCAGTAATACACCTGAAATTAAAAATAAATATTTTATTTCAAAAGATAAAAATCTGGTGTGACTGATCGCGCCAGATTTTTTTATTTTGAGATTGATTTAATTTCCCATAGCACCTTAGTTCCAAACGTGCGTTTTAAATGTTAACTGCTTGAAATAAACTATGGTTATTTTTCAAAATTTTAATCTCATATTTGTATATTTTATACATAATAGAGAATCTTAAATAAAAAATAATTCCAAAGGGGACCCCCTTTTAAATCGAGGAATTAACAGGAGGAAGGAAGATCCAAAAAAATGAATTTGAAAAAACTGAAATACTACATCAGTAAACAATTTTCAGGGCAAAATGAGAATATACATTTTAAAGAGGATCTAAAAAATAATTGATTTATGAATTTTAATCAAAATCGTTAAGAGCCAATTTTGAGAAAATCAAAAAGAAAGTATACCAGTTAAGTGTACTTGAAACAATTTTCACGAAAAATTTTACTGATATACTTTTCAAAGAGCATCTAAAAAATAATTGATTTTTGAATTTTAATAAAAAAAACGAGAGCCGATTTAGAGAAATTTGAAAAAAGAAAAGTATTTCAGTAATGTACTAGTACTTTTTGGCCGATTTTGTTCAAAAGTTTATTTTGAGTGTCCGAGACGGTACCTAGCTTAAATATACCAGGTAAAATTTCAATATGTAGCTCAATTCCTTCATGCTTAATATCGTTACACACACATCAAAACCTCGACATCGAATTTTTGACATGATCGCAATATTTTCTCTCTAAATATATATACATACTGTATATGGGACCGTACCAAATCTTCACTGGACTAAATTTTCAGGAGAGCCGATTTATTAAAAAAGTTCAAAAAAATCGATTTTTTTATTACTGATTCCGATTCTCTAGTTCTTCATTTTATATGATAAAATATTCGATTAATTTATATTAAAAAATTGAAAAAACAAACTCATTTTCTCAAAACTAGGAAGATTTTCATTCCTTAACCAAAATTTTAAAAATTCATATCTTACAAATAAAAAATGTTACAAAAATTCTAAAAATACCGGCTAGCTCAGCAGGATGTGTTCTAGTACACACAGCATAAAAACTCAATTTTGATCCCAATGAAGATTTGGTACCTTTTTATGTGGACGGTCACATATAGGCTAAGAGAAAGTAAAAATGTAAAATATTCATAAAATCTTGATTAATAATATTAATTTAAGATGTTTAAATTCATATTTATACTTATAAAACATGTGTATTTAATTTAAATTGATTGGCATCATTTTATTTTTACCTAACCACTCGGAGCTGAGAGCATTGCAGCAAGCAGTCAATTCTGCACAAAGGATCGCCAGATCATTGAGACGATCATTATCTGTTTCATTACACACTGCAACGACAGCGTTGCAGACAAAACTATATCTATTTCCTGGTGTTTCTGCTAATTGCCGCGCCCATTGTGATTCGATTTTACCTAGAAATTAATGATATTTATAAAACCTGAACGAATAATAGTATAAGTAAGAGTTTCTACCTCCTCTCCTAGGATTGGCGAGAACAGAAGCCATAAATTGCGTATTACATGCATGTGAACTTGTTGTAGTTGGTGATAGAGCGGTGTAGAGTGCTTGACGAATTTTAGGATAGGCATTCCCAAATGGTTCGTTTCCGCTTGGTTTTGATTTTAAAGCCGCTGAAGCGCTATAGAGATCATATAAATGGGCTAAAATACATCGCTCTGCTGAACTACAATCACCTGGATTGGAAACATGTTTGACAACTGTACAAAGGCCAGAAAAAACTGAAGATGTTTGTTCAGGAGCAACTAAAAAATTAAATATAAAATAATTCACATTGTGGAATGAAATTTCAAATTGTTTATAGTTTTAGGATTAAAATTTTGTAAATTTAAATACATACGAAGAAGGCAACAATGATATCGACGTAAAACTCCAACAACATAAAGACTAAGTGATGTTGAGTAGCTGCGGACAAGAGTTGATCCTTTTGCTTGAAGTTGAGCTTCTACTTCTGGAAGTTCTTTCAATATCTAAAACAATATATTATTTAATTTAAAGAGAGCGAAATAACACAGTTTAGTGATAATGGCATAACATTAAGGCGCTTCAGGAGGCAAGTTGTTGGCATGGTGTTAGGGGTCTTAAAAAACAAATGATGATTGGGAAAGCCTGGTGTAGATAGATAAACGATAAATGATAACGCTGGAGGTATTTTCAGGCCAAATTTTATTCCACTATATAGTCGACGTTTCGGGTTGTATTAAAGTGAGGTGGATAGCTGAGTAGATCTTGTAGTAAGGAATAAAGAAAAGAGCGATTGCGAGCTACGATTATTTCGTTTATTAGTCACTTAAAGTCAACCGAAACGGTCACATTTGCGACCATCCTCAGAAGTGTTTTAATAAAACTCCAAAAAGTCGAATGGCGCTATTGTGTAAAATATTTATAGCCATTTAATAAGGAATAGATTGATCTAACCTTGACTCGCTAACTTGCTCCTTATTAAATGGCAACAAATATTTTACACAGTTGAGCCATTCAACTTTTTGAGGAGTTTTATTGACACACTTCAGTCCACAAATCTGACAGAAACGTCGGCTTTAAGTGACTAATAAACGAAATAAACGTAGCTGCAATCGCTCTTTTCTTTATTCCTTATTATAAATTCTGAAGAATAGTAAAATAAATTCCTAATAATACTGTAATAACAAGGCCTTGAACTGATTGGGAATAATTTCTCTCCATTAAACTATGGTGGGCTCAAGTCACAGAGACCCCATGTTGGATTAAAATAAAATATAAATGCAGGAGTTTATAATTTTAGTCTGTTCGACTATTAAAACTATTAAAAATTTGGTAAAATATAGAAGAAAAGAAGTTAGAGATAATTAAATTATGAAATTACTTGTATGCAAACATCGATAAGCCCATATATATGAAGTGCAAGTTCCATGAGGTCGAAGAGAAAAGCGACATGTTCTTGAACAGGTAGATAATTACTACCACAAGTAGCAAATGAAGCTAACATTTCAGTAACAGTAGCAGCGCATTGAGATGTTACTTGATGCTGGTCAAAATAAGATAGGCTCTGCACTTTGGTTGTTGTCGCTTCAAAATTGAATTCACTTCTACTATGCTTTTTTACTTTTCCTCCTAAAAAAAGAACATACATTTTCTGAATATTAAAAATTTTCGAGACATATCAAATTATAAAATAAGAAACTCGAATAGGTTTTTTTTTTTTTTTATTCTGCCCCTTTGGCTTACCGCCATTGGGCTAAAAGTCGTTACAACATATATTTTTACAAAATTTGTATAACAAAAAGAAAAAAAAAAAATTAAATACAATAATACAACAGTATAAGTACAATAAAAACCTATTACAAAAATATATAGTTTACAAAAAAAACAGTACCTATAAAATTATAGTCTAGAAAAAACATTATATAAAAACGAACATTGTTAGTAAATGACACTATACAAACACAATAACTATCATTGTCATAATTATCAATTTAACTAAATGTGAGATTTTTATTGATGTCGCAAGCCGTCGTCCGATAATCTCTGAGATTTCCTACTCGGGACATCAGTGTCCTCTCCAGGCGACCAGTCCTTCGACGACGGTGACATGGTAAGCATACCGATGCCCCGGATAGTCTGAAGTTCTCGGATTCGAGGGGCGAAAGTTTGACCCACCAATATTTAAATCTCACATTTAGTTAAATTCATATATTTTCTTTTGAGAAAATAATAATTTTCAATGTGTAATATGAGAAGTGGTTTATTCGAGAAAGAATTGAATGAATTGGTCAGAATGCCTTAGCCAGGCGCAAAGATCCTCCTATGGGTGTGCGTCTAGTTTTATAATTAAAATTAACATAATGCAAAGTGTTATTTTCTATAATACTATATTCCAGGGCCGGAACTAAGAGATTTTTTAAGGGGGGCAAAATTTAATTTGCTGCCCCCTCCTTAAAATTTTCCCTGATCTCAAAAAAATTTTTTTTTTTTTTTCGAGGAATTTTAGAGACCCAAAATTTTTGCCGCCCCCCTGATATCTGCCACCCAAGGCACGTGGACCCGCTGCCCCCCCCCCCCTAGATCCGGCCCTGCTATATTCTATTGTATAATAATAGCTTATTTATTATAAAAATTAAAAAAAACTTTACAAAAACTACATACCTTCGGCTACATCAATGCTAAATTTTTTACTGAATAATTTGCAAATGTCCTTAGTAATTCGTTTTACTACATGTCTGGCTTCATCCCGTTGTCTTCCAACGCCATAAAGTAGAACATGTCGTTGATTACAATCATGAACTGAATATGCTTCATCCTAGGAAAAAATAAAATTCAAAATAATTAAAAAAATATTGTACCCTTTATAAATGATTGATATATAAATTTATATTTATTGATTAATGACAATATGGAATTGTTTGAAAAATCTATCTAAATTTATTTAAAATAATTATAAAGTGCATTAAAAAAAAAAAAAAAAATATCACACAAAATAAGATAAATGGATTTACTTGTTAGACTAGTTATAAAAACATGAATAAAAAAAATCATCATCCCTGGGGTTGGAATTGAATTTTTTACTAATTTATGTTTTAATTAGTCTAACAAGTAAATGTTTAGTTTACCGGTATGACACTTAAGAAAATACATCTTTTTACCTGAGTAAGTGGAAAATGTGTTGTGTAGAGTAAATGCCTAGAGCGTGTTTCGGCAGGTGGAGGATGTCCACCAGGTGTATGACCACCATGATTTGTTGGTGTAGAGGAAACATCATTCGGATGGTGTGAGGACGATGGTCCATTTGCTGTCGTGTTTGGGTGATGGGTGTGTCCACCACCTGAATGGTGATGATGTGGGTCCAGGTGGTGCCCCATCGGTGGGACCAGTCCATGATCTTTTGGTGAATCTGGAGCGTCCTGTAGACAGACAGTCAAATTGATTGTTCGATATCAAATATGAAGAAAGAAACATGTGATCATCTTTTGAAGATATTAATCATAATTAAAAATTGGTGAGTTTTCTATTGAAAGATATTTTTAATCTATCTAAATCAGTGGTGTCCAAACATTGGTGACCGCGCCTCCATTAAATATCGTAATACCCTTAAATATGACGCCTCCCCCCCCCCTTAAATATAAAATTTCAGCCTCATAGCTCAATTTCTTCATGCTTAAAATTTAACACAGACACACAGACAGACCATGTCGCGAAAACCACTTTTTTGGATTCAGGGGACCTCAAAACGTGTATATCCATCAAAATCTCGACATCGAATTTTTGACATGAATCTAATACTTTCTCTCTCTAAATATTAACATATATAGAGGTAAGAGAAAGTAAAAATATTCATTTATAAATGTTTCGCCTAAATAAAACCTATACCACTTTCCCTTCAAACTCGATAAAAATATTCTTTAACAGGAACAGGTAGATGAAGGCAGCCAGCAAAGAACAAAAACTTTATTTAAATATCGTCGACGTTTTGGGAACGAATCGCTCCCATCTTCAGGACGATCAATCTAGACAACATTAACAATTTATCGTCCTGAAGATGGGAGCGATGCCTTCCCAAAACGTCGACGATATTTAAATAAAGTTTTTGTTCTTTGCTGGCTGCCTTCATCTAGCTGTTCCTGTTGATTATCACTCACCTATTAATTTCTTCTTTTCAAAAATATTCTTTTATTTATTCTTATTTATTATTTTATTTATAAAACTTTAGCAATAATTTGGAAAATTGCTCACTGTGGCTAATACTCGCGCCTCCCTTTAGACAAGTCCGCACCTCACAGTTTGGAAAACACTGATCTAAATGAATGATTTATGAGATTCATTATTATGATAAATGTTTTGACAAATTCTCGAAATCTACTAATTAATTAGAAAATTTATTCTATAAAAAAAGTTATGATTAATGTTTTCTAAGATGATAACATGTTTGAATAATATATGCAGTCAAGGTTCGTATATATATAAGGTAGCCTAAACCTTAGGTGATGAAACCCTGGGTGCAGGATTATTTTAAGGGTATTAGCTAATATGCGATTTTTTTTTATAAATTTATAATTAAAATTAAAATACTGTTAAAATAAAAAAAAAATGTTATATAAATATAACTAATGGGATTGAGACTACCTATAAATACCTACATATGGACTATGTTATGCATAAAGAAATCAAGCGCCATTATGATCTAAATTGTAGGGAAAAAGAAGATCTACCTCTTTTTTAAATCACAACATCATTACTCTGTGCACTTTTTTTGTATAAAACAAGAAAAAAGTTCTTGCCATTGGTTTTGTTTACAATTGTCCCTTAACTCAGATTTAGGTTAATGGCGCTTGGTTCCTTCATTCAAAACATCCTCCATATAGGAACCTTGATATGATATATAAATAAAAGAATAAGATCATAAATTAAATTAAACGTATAAGAAAAATATTTTAATTATTAAATTAAATAATAATACAAAGAGTAAAAAGTTAAAATGGTGCTTAAAGTTGAGAAAAATATAAGAAAAATAATCATACTTATTTTTAAATAAGAGGAATTCATTATATATTGATTTATTGGAAGCACAAGAAATGAAGAGGAAAAAAACAAGAAAGAAATATTTCTAAGTTTAGTAAAATGAAATTTTATTCTAATGAGAAGTAGTTAATGAATAATCCTAAAAATAATACAATTTATTTAAATGAAGGTAATAATTATCATTCTAGAAACTTCTAATTGTTAAATATTCTTTAAGCAGGGATGAATTAAGGAACCAATTTAGATATTTAAAAAATATTCTTAGTGATGAGAAGTGGCTGTAGACTTTGAATTGGGTGTAGGAGACTTTGCAGCCAAGGAATTAAATAAAACACTTTTATTTAATTGTTAACCGTCGACATTTCTGTCGCAAATCACGACTTTCCTCAGGACGATTAATTGTAATACAAGAGTAAAATTCTAACATTTAATCGTCCTGAGAAAAGTCGTAATTTACGACCGAAATGTCGACGGTTAACAATTTAAATAAAAAGTTTTTTATTTAATTCCTTGGCTGCAAAGTCTCCTACACCCAAAAACTATTCTTTATTTATTAAATTAATATTTATTTTATTTATTAAAAAAGGTGAAATCCCACTAATTTTTAATAAGAAGAGTTAATGTACGTATATATGCTAAAGCTAAGCAAAAAATATTTCCTTTAAAATTAGTATCATTGTCATGTATCAGTTTAGGCACTTAACCGAGGCCCGAGAGAATATGCTGGGACTATTTTGTAAAAAATTATTTTACAATGAAGTGGAAATGGAGCCAGGAGTTCTTTTTGGAGGGGATAAAATATATTTTTTTTACGAGAAAAAATAAGTAATTTTTTTAATAAATAAGAAATTATATATATAATATATAAGATAATTATAAGCCGCGAGGAAAATTCAATATTTATTAATTCAAATAACAGACAAAAGTTATACGGATCCATCAATTTGTAATCAGTGCCAGTGGTTAGGGCACACCGAGTTCAAATTGATGGATCAGTGGTTTTACTCCGGGTAGCACCCGAACTTTTGTAGGTTATTTGAATAAAAAAATATTGGATAGTAGCAACTTTTTTTTGTTTTCGCGAAGGCTTTGGGAAGTGAGCTGGGGATTATTAGGAAAATTTTTAATTATAGACCACATTTTTGTTATTAATTAATTATTAAAAATATAAATACTATACAACGTTTCGACTGCTTATTCTGCAGCCGTTCTCAAGTACTTTGCACTTGCTCAGACTCAAGACCTAATCACACATAACGCGTTATAACGCGACGCTCAGGCACGCGCGCTTTACGCGGTGTTAGGCGTTTTTGCTATGCCACACAGGCAGCGTAATCTGGGCGGGCGATCCAGTATTGTGTATATGTTTATGCAGTCGGTTCGCTTAATTCAAAGCATGAGTAGGTCTGATAAAAGGAAGTTCTGCTTCTTTTAGCTAGTTGTAAAAATAATAGACGGTATTGGGTAAACCCAATTAATAAAAAAAGGCATGAACTCACGCGCTTTACAATACAAAAAAAAAAAAGATAAAGATAAGGCGATGAATTATAGAAATAAATGTACTTTCGTACTTGGTCAATGAGTTTTTCAATTTCTTCATTCATCTTGAGTAAAGAAATACGCCTTAACCCGCTTTATGGTTGTAAATTTGTACAAATCGAAAAGCTGACACCGCTTTGTCGAACGTTGACGTCGCCACGAGTGTGGCGGAGATGATACATTCTTGCCTTATATAACCGTATCGCCCTAAAGTCCTAAAGTCGGAGCAAGTGCACAGTACATGAGAATTGTTATTGAATAATTATTATCAATTATCATTGACTCAGACTTGAGTTGGAGCAAGTGCACAATACTTGAGAACGACTGCAGAATAAGCAGCCGAAACGTTGTATAGTATTTATATTTTTAATAAATAATTAATAACAAAAATGTGGTCTATAATTAAAAATTTTTCTAATAATAATAATAATAATTCAAACGACAAAAGCTTTAATAAATATGAGCTGGGGATTCCCGAAAATAAAGACTTACAAAAAGCTCAGCTCTATACATTTTTAGATGGTTCCCCCAGGGGGGACTGCATTCAAAATATTTGTATATAGAGTGAAGAATCGTCTAGAATGTTGAAAAAATAGTAAACTATTAATTTGTTCTGATTTTTTTCCTACTTCTCTTTTGAATAAATTTTGATATTGAATTAACCGTTTTTTTTATCAAATAATACGCTAAAAAAAATGTTTAAAGAAAGTAAAAAGTTTAATCAATCATAAAAGAAGAGAGGAGAGTTTGAGTTAAATAAAAGTCTTGAAATCCATGCTGGGTTAGAGATAGATGGCTGGAAAGCACTTCTCGTTATTAGAGAGAGGTCTTCGAGATCTCCATGCAACTAGCCAAAGATGCATAATTACCATAGAATTCTGTTGCTCTTCTTTTATATGTTGCAATAACTTATCTAAATCATCATCAATCTTACTATCGTCATAGTCCATGTTTCTAGCATGGTCCTGAAAGAACACATAATGGACGACATGAGACACGGACATGGGAACATGAAACCAAGCAGAGAGGATGGATATTTACGGCTCGGCTAGTTTGTTATCATTGCTTGAATTGTTAATGCGTGTCTTTTTTTTTCTTTCATGCTTTTAAGTTCAGACACAAGACATCATTAAAGGCCCCAAACATAAAACAAGCCAATAATTATAAGTTAATGCTTTTAAATCATTATGTTTATAAATTATCATATATAAAAAAATAAGTGATTGTAGACAAAGTTGGCAGGATAAAAGGCAGGATCAGACTATACAAAAGCCTCTAAGATTAATTTTAATGTTCTATCTTGAGTTATGTCCAGAATTAGTTATTAATAAGGGCCGTCTAAAGGATTTTTTTCGGTGGTGGCTGAACTTATTTAAAGATCCCCCCACCCCCTAGGTAAGTCCTCTCTCAAAGACAATGCTTTTTTTTTAATATGTAAATATTTTTCTTTTTTTACTACATTTGTTTATACAAGGAATTTTCCTAAATGTAAATAGAGAAATATATCTATACATTTGGAAAATTTTGGCGGGGCCCTGGGCTCCAAGCCTTCAATATATACTTCCAGGGACAAAATCTAAATATATCCGATTTTACTCAAACCTCGGGAGGCCAGAGTCCTGTCAAAGATAAGTTTTATTAAATGCTTATATATAAATATATTTCTTTTTTTGGCTATTTTTATAAAGACGAGGCATTTGCTTAAATAAATCTATTGAAATTGACCATATACCAGGTATATAATAATAATAGTAATATAGGCCTATATATTTATTAAATGTTCTTTAAATAAATAATAAGTTAAATGCTTATATATAAATATATTTCTTTTTTTGGCTATTTTTATAAAGACGAGGCATTTGCTTAAATAAATCTATTGAAATTGACCATATACCAGGTATATAATAATAATAGTAATATAGGCCTATATATTTATTAAATGTTCTGGAATGCTTCTGCAACTGGGTGTGTGCGAAGAAAAGTTTTCTAAGGTTAAATTAAATCTCAACAAACAACGAGAACGAGACTTCGCATATATATTAAAAATTTCGGAGGATGGGTGGGCCCCCTCCTTATATACGCCCCTGCTATTAATAATGGAAAAAACATTCCTAAAAAATGTATTGTTGTGAGAATTTCATCTAACAGAGATGAACAGTGTTAGATTTAAAAGAATGGATTATTCGATATAGGCTAGTATAAATCTAGAAAAACAGTCACTGAATCAGTGTCTTTCACAACAATACAATTTATTTACACATATAGAACAACTAAATATGGGTATAAAAATAACGAATCAATGACTCAAGATGGCGATATATGTCTGGGCTTTTTATTAGCTAATTCTGGCTTAAATCCTGCCATAAGTAAAGTAATAAATTTTTCTGAGAGTAGAACATCAAACAATGTTTTCGATTTTTGAGAAAAATACAATAAAATAAATTAATTTAATAAAGACCCGCTTAGAGTCCCAAGTCCTCGGGGGCACAAACAATAAACAAAACAAATAAAAAAAAATAATTACATAAACTACAATTAAACCGAAAAGATTGTTGATTCATTAATGATTAAAAGCCTCAATTAAAAAAAAAACCTAGGTAAAAACTAAGTGATAAAATAAAAATAAAATAACATTCATAGAGATATTTATAAAAATTCATATAATGATAATAATTGAAGGGCTTAGTGGAAGATAGTCATAAGCCACAAAACATTAGTTTCGAGATATTGATAATTAAAGTTTGATCAGATCAGCCACTTAATTTATAAAACTTTCTTTATAAAAATGAACATTTGTATGTCTTATAAAGCATATAGTAGAGAATGGAACATTAATTCGCCCTAGTTAAGTTTTAAAAGCATTTATAATGAAGAAAACGAAAATGAGGCTTATGACTTTCTTTTCAGGAAAAATGGCAATTTTTTGGCTTAAAAAATGAGGTTTTTTGAAAAAAAAAAAAAAAAAAAAAAAAAAATTGAATTTAGAGTTTATTAATCGCGATTTTTTTTATATAGTCAATTAGAGTTTTTCTTTCTGCACAATTTGAGATCAAATTTAGTCTGATCTGATTAGTCATTCGGAATCTAAAAGGGTTTAAACCAACAAATAAGAATTTCCCGCCGCGCGCTCTCTCGCGGTAAAATGAAATAATAGGAAAAAAAGAAATGGTAATAATCTTTAGCTGAAGGACCTTGCTCTCTAATCGTATATACAGAATAATTATACCTCTTAAGACAGAGGAGTTATTCGAGCCGATAACGAGCAATTTTTCATACGCGTTTATCCCACTTTTTCGTGCGTGCTTCCCTTTTCGGCCCCTCTACCTGGAATGTAAGACGTTGTCACGTCAAAATTTGAGAGTGAATAGAGTTTTATTTATCTAAAAAGGCAATATTAGAGTATGAATAGGTCCATAATATTAAAATTTATATTTTCTCTTTCGTCTCCTAGTAATTAACAATATTTCAGAGTGAATACACTTATTTAAAGAAAACACAGTATTTGAGAAAGAATACATACGTTGGATTTAAGTAAACTTAAAAAAATTCCTCCACACTCATAGAAATTTGACTTCTAATTGCTTTCAAATGATTTTCTATCCAAGTGTTATTGTTAATATTAATAGTTCAATTAATTATTCTATGGTTATCAAATCTAACGTTATTGTTAATGCATTTTCATAAAACGCGATTTGAGGGATAGTCAGAGGTGGAACAGGTGCTTGTTGGGTGCTAAGAATCAAGCTGTGGCTTATGACTATCTTTACTAGCTGGCCAAGTAGAGAACTTGCACTTATTATGTGCAGCCAATTATTGTAAAATCAAGGAACTTCTTTGTGTGGTATTAAAGAGGGAGAAGTAAAGAAGACAATGGTCTGTATATCTCAAAAATGACAAAATGGTGGCTTATGATATCTTCCATTAAACCCTTCAATTATAATAATCTTCTTCTCAATATACTATTATTTCCGAGTTTTTGGCACTTTATCATAGATTATATAGGCTAAATAGATATAGATTTTAGCAAATCAGTAAATTTCATTATTATTTTTTTCCACTCAATTATAGGCGGGGATGGATTTGGTAAGATAGATATATGCACTTACCATTTTGAAGGGGCCTTGTTTTAATTTTGTTTCGACGAGACAAGTGGCTGTCCAATGATTAGATTAATACGTAGGAAGAGGGGATGTCAACCAAACGAGATAGCCTCTATCAAATGAAAATTCCAATACAAGAAAACGTTTAGGCTTTAATTAGATAATGCAATCTTCAGTTCTTATGAGAATATTGGCAATCTCAATGCATACACCATCGAGATGCAGATAGAGTTGTTATAATATATATATATATTTACACATAGAAAATTATATCAATACAAAATAATAAATATGTACATAAAGTGACGTATGCTCATCAGTTTATAAATGTATATATCTCAAATGTATTTCATATACACATATATATGAGTCTTAACCATAAAAACTGATGAGCAAACATCACCTTATGAACATTAGGATACATTAGAATAACTTTTGAACCAATCGAGTAAGCCAAAAATCATAGGAGACCTTTTTAATGGAGCGTTAAATTTCCTATAAGAATATGTTATGGTCTTACCAAGAAGTTGTTGCGTTGATAAGTTAACAAAATTTTAAAAAAATTTTCCCATGTTATTTCCATTTAAAACTTTGCCTGCCGTGGGGACGGGTTAATATTAATATTAAGAGCTGAAGTTTTACCTCTTTAGTTACTCCACTAGATTAGAATATTTTAGAATATCTTCTTCTATTATAACTTGATGCCGACCACGAATTACCCGAGCTAAGACCGCCATTTCTTCTGCTTCCTTTATACTGTCCTTTGCCTATGGATCAAACAAGCGTCAGACCGTGCGAAGGACCGGCTTGTTTTTTCACTTGGTCACATCTTTTTTCTTGTCTACCCCAAAGGGGCATATAGGTCATAATAGTTAGAAGATATTCTAAAATATTCTATTCTAGTGGAGTAACTAAAGAGGTAAAACATTCAATTTATTATTATATTTCATAATCGATTAATTACCCAATATATAATTGATTAACCAATTATTTTAAAGAAAATAATCGATCAATCTATTATTTTGCACAGCCCTAGTAAATATATAACAACTCTATCTGTATCTCGATGGTGTATGCAATGAGATTGCCAATATTCTCATAAGAATTGATGGTAGCATTATCTAATTGAAGCCGAAACGTTTTCTTGTATTGGGATTTTCAATTGGTAGAGGCTACCATGTTTGGTTGACATCCTCTCTTGCTACGTAGGTATTAATTTAATTTTGATTCTATTTTCATTTATCGTTTCCCCAAATATCTACCTCCGTGAGATAGGAAACAATTTTCATAATCATCTGAATACCAACTGAGGAAAAATATTGAAAAAAAGATTTTAATATTTTCATTTTTTCCTGAACATTATAAATTAATAATATGGTTTGATATATTATTAGGGAATTTTTAATTATAGACCACATTTTTGTTATTAGTTATTTATTAAAAATATAAATACTGTACGTTTCGACTGCTTATTCTGCAGCCGTTCTCAAGTACTGTACACTTGCTCCAATTCAAGTGAATCGGAGCAGAATAAGCAGTCGAAACGTTGTATAGTATTTATATTTTTAATAAATTCTTATTGATAATAACAAAAATGTGGTCTATAACTAAAAATTCCCCTAATAAAAATAATTCAAACCACAAAAGCTTTAATAATCAAACATGGTTTGATATACTTATAAAGTGGAGGTATTAAGACAACTTGAAAAAGAACTGAATTTCCAAAAGTTACCTAAAATATGTATTTTTAAATAATGGGTTCTTCTCTAGAATATTAGATCTATGGTATGTTTGAGAACTGTATTTTGAATTTACCCTAGTATAAAAAAAAAACAAAAAAAATAATCAAAAATACTAAATAAATAATACTTGCTTTGTTGCGATGACACATTTGTAAAATTTTTGGGGAATTGTTTATATTAAATACTGTATTATTTTTGTTTAAAAAAAAGTTTCTAGTATACAAGGAGTCATTATTAAAAATATTTAATACAAAAATGTGGCCTATAATTAAAAATTCTCCTAATAATAATATTTCAAACCACAAAAGCTTTAATAAAGACATAATTTATTGGTTTTTACAAATGTTTCAAACAGAGCAAATATTCTTTTAATATAGTATATTAAAAATGAAGTTAATGTATAAAAAGTAATTTACCTGAGGTTTCAGATCCATCCCCTGAAACAGAGAATCATCATCGAGAGGTTGAGCAGAGGAGGCACCTCTTGAATCAGCAGGTGTACCAGGTTTATGGTGATGAGCGCTTGCAGCTGCTGCAGCCGCTACAGCACCGACTCCGCCACCACTTGCACCCCCCGTGTTTAAATCACCTCGCGAGATCAGAGTACACATGTATATATCATGCGAAAAGATGTCATGCCGAATCAATTCAGAAAATAGATGAACAAGATTGGTGAACATCTGTCGATTTTGAGGTGTGGGCGGATCTTCTGTAATTAAAAACAAATCATATATTAATTTTTTTTTATTTTTTAATTAATAAATGTAAATACAAAATTATGTATATGTCCTAAACTCCGAAAAGGTGAAGGATGAATCACTCAATAAATAAATTAATCTCAATAATAAATTAATAATAAATTAACTCAATAATAAATTAATATTTTTATTGACCTAGATTTGTTACTAATTGTGTGTGAGTGTTTTCTTACTACAATAATTTCTAATTAATATTTTTTTACACGTATTTTAAGGAAAAGTGTTTTATATTTTAAAGAAAAAATCTGGTGTGACTAGTCGCACAGTACAAAACTTTCTCTTACCTTCGGTAATCGAAAGTTATATACTGTGCTTGTCTTTTGTGTCGAGATATATTTTTAGTTTCCCATGGCAGCTTAGTTCCAAATTTGCATTTTAAATGTTGACTGCTTGAAATAAACTATGGTTATTTTTCAAAATTGTAATCTCATATTTGAATATTTTATACACAATATATAATAAATACAAAATTTCATAAGAATTGGAAAAAATTTTTTTTAAATGTGTAAAAAATTTCAAAGGGGACCCCCTTTTGAATCGAAATAAACATATAAATCCCCATAAGGATTTAGCATTGGCTCTATGGAAGAAAGAGCCGGAAAATGAATATTTGAAAAATCTGAAATACTACATTAGTAAAGTGTACTTCAAACAATATTGACGAAAATTTTACTTATATACTTTTTAGAGTATCTAAAAAATAATTGAATTCTAATCAAAATAGTTAGAGCGGATTTTGAGAAATTCGAAAAATAAAAAAGTACTTCAGTAAAGTTTTAGTACTTTTTGGCCGATTTTGTTCAAAAGCTTATTTTGAATTTTATTTTAAATATTTATAGCCCAGTTCAGTTTTATGATATTTCATTGAGATTAGTCGCATTCTGTAGTGTATTAGACTCTTTACCAAAATGCCAAGTATTGTTTTATTGTCTCTTAAACCGTTTCGTCGGTGTCGGCCTAGAAAGTCCTATTTCCATGAAAATTGTCATATTTTCTTTGTTATAAATAAAACGGCTGAAGATACAAAAAAAAAACTTGCAGGAATTTTAAATTATTTCAACATTTATTGTATTATTTTTTAAATATATTGTACTGAATATATTTTGTGAATAACGCACTTGAGCTAAATATTTCACAAGACATTATTTGTAGATAATTTAATTTCCTGCGAGTTTTTCCTTACGTTTTTTATTCTATTTTCAGTCGTTTTATTTAGTTCAAATAACAATAAAACAATACTGTGCATTTTAAAGAGTGTCTAGTACACTACAGATTGCGACTAATCGCAAAGAAAAATCATAAAACCGAACTGAGCTATAACAATTTAAAAAAAATACAATGATTTACATGTTATTTAAATGGGAAAAAATCAACGATCGAGAGAAAGTGCTTAAAATTAAAATTAAGGGCTGAAACTTCGAGGGAATTTTTGTTTCGATGTTTGATACAATATTTCAGTGTGTCCGCAAAAAAAAGTTCGTTTCAAATGAAACACCCTAATATATATATATATATATATATATATATATATATGCGAAGACAAGTTTTCTCGGGTTAAGGTTGTCTTCGCATACATCCGGTCGCGGAAACCTTCAAGAATATATATATATATATGTATATGAAATGAAATGTCCCTGGTACTTGTCCCGGATGCCCAGAAAATAATCATCTTGTATTCATTAACTTAAAAGATAAAACACTTAAAAAAAAAAAAAATTAAACCTAAAACTGGAGCATCGTTGTCAAGAAATTTCATAAGAAGAAGTTGAAAGACTGGCATTCCGTTAGGTGCTCCTATTACAGATGACGTGGAATCTTTATCATCGCCTGGAGTATCCGGTTCTGAATTGCATACATCTGCTTGGCGTTTTTCAAGTAATTTGGCCACAGCCATTGCCCTATGTTCACCCCATCGTTGCCAACTCACTGCCCACTCACAAAGGATCTGGACTACTGCTTCATCTTGGCTGACGTTCTAAAATTAAAACAATATTTTTAAAAAAATTTTAAAATTTAAACCTCTACTAGGCCTATATTCATTTAGATTTATATCTAAATAAAAAAACATAATATAAAAAAAAATCTTGATAAAACTGGTCGCACACCACACAATTTCCTCTTACACTTCGGTAATAGAAGGCTATGTACGCCCTCGGGCTTGGCGTAGTTGGTAGCGCGCTTGCCTTGTACACCAAGGATCGAGGGTTCGGATCCCAGGGAGTCCGATGATTTTATTTAAGCCAAACCTTTGTCTTGTTTTTTCAATTTTTTGATTTAAAATACATCGATTCTGATGAATTGAATATTTCATTATATAAGATGAAGAATTTGAAAATAGGAATCAGTAATAAAAAAAACCTATTTTTTTTTTTTTTTAGTTTTTTCCTGAAAATTTAGCCCAGCGAAGATTTGGTACCTTTTCATGTGGGCGGTCACATATAGGTAAGAGAAAGTTAAAAATTGATATACATTTCACAAAAAACTTGCCTGGTCAAGAAAAATAAGTGAATTTTAAATTATTTATTATTATGAGTCTTTAATTTAAAGTGAGTCAAAAAAAGCTAATTCTATTTTTTTTTTCTAATTGTAAATGAAAGCTTACATATTCTGTTCGAGTTTCGCGACCTGCTTCTGGAGTGGATGAAGAAGGTTCTTTACTCGGAGTGCCATTTGCAGAAGAAGAATTATTACTACCCGATGAGTTATTGCCCTCAGGACGGGGGGTACTTCCACTTGATGAATTATTTTGGTTTGGCGGGGTTACCGGGGTGAATATTTTGGCGTAGAGTGTATCAAGTGAGTTAGTCGAATCGGTACGATCAAAACTGTGCCGATCGAGTGCGTCCAAAGCTGTAAGTACCTGAAAAATAAAACGAACCTAAAATACATTCATATTAGTAATAAATAAAATTTTGTTAAATGAAAAATTTATTTATTATAATAGAAGAAATACATAAAGTTTACTATCATTATGAACCTTGGCTGTGGTGACCCCTGCACTCGATTGTTGCCATTTGTCACAAGACCAGCGACCTTCAGCAGCTCGACTCCTTTCGCGAATATGTTCTTCAGCAACACGTAATTGTTGTCTTAGTGATGAGTTGTTAGAACGTTGCGGCATAGGCAGTGCACTCGGTGAACAGGGAAGCTGATCCAATGGGGAGCCATTCAAGACCGAAGGAGCTTTGCCCTCTCCGACACAATTCCAGACCAAAGCAGTTGGACACTCCAAAGTTATCACCTAAAAAAAAATACTAAACTTTAAAATATCTATTTTTTTTTATTATTGTTTTTAACTGTCAATTTCTACTTCCGGAAAACTGACGCAACTACCAACCCTATATGCATCTACAATTCTCTCTGTACTTTTGTATACTTCAGAGGTCTGAGCACTGGGGTATCCCGAAGTAATTGAGGCCTGCCAAGAGAGATTCTTCAAATTCCTGTATTATTTGGATATCTCGAGAATTTCAACAAACCAGGATTATAAGTGTAGTGTTTAAACGTGCACTGAAACGACTGGTCAGGCTACCGAAAGAAAGACTACCTCGCATTTGTTATGATCGCATGCTTCGGCTTAGTGGTGGGGAAACGAAGGGGAGAGGAAAGCGGCCCAACTTGTGGACTACATCCGACTGATCGGTTGCTTGGGGCGACGCTGAAGAGGAGGAGAATTCTCCACGAGGGAAGGACAGCCAATGCAAGTCGCACATATTTTTTCACTGATGGAAACTCCCAAAGATCAGCCCAGATGAAATCTGTTCCCTCTGCAACCTTGGAAGATTTAAACCACATTCTACAGGAATGCTCAGTGTTTGAGGGAATAAGAGTGCGGTTCCTGGGGGGGGGGGGGGAACTTGGTGTCGATGCTTTGGCCACATACCGAGAGTCCTAGCTGATCTTTGCCAATTTGTTATCGAGGCGATGAGAACGGGATCGTTCATTTTATATGAATAAATATATAGAATATGTATCCTGAAATCGTCTCCACTTTCTCTTTGTTTCGTTTTGTTTTTTGTTTTATTGGTTATTTATGCACAAGAATGTAGATAAAATATATACTCAATGAAATGTAACTCTGAACTCCTGCTATTAGCTACGGCTATCAAAGCAGTGAAATAAATAAATAAACTGTCAATTTCTCTGGCATCAAAAATCACAAACTCAAAAAAAAGGTTAATCGCTTGTTTAAAGTAACTTGGAACAAAAGGCTATATCAAATTTTAAGCCTATTTGGCGTTTTAATGCTGCTGACTCTAAAGATATACCTGTAAAAGATTTTTTTTCTTTAAATTATTTCAAAGAGATCAATTGATTTAATTAATACCTGGATAATGCTGCTTAGACCAAGAAGTATGTCTCGATGATGAGGGCAAGTAAGATATTCTTGAAATGTTGATAGCAAAGGATGCACTTGAGATTGAGGCAAAAGGGCTCTGAAACAATATTTTCTTTAATTAAAGAGTAGTAGAGATTAAGTTATGTGAAATTCGTATTAAATATCTATTGAGTATTGAAAAAAAAAAAACTGTCAGATGAACATTTGAAAAAAGGAAGGTTGTCTAATTAATTAATATGATGATTGAAAGTTATGATGAAAAAAGATGGATTTTTCGAGTCTGGGTAATTGGGAAAAATTAAGGATAGGTGCGAGTGAGATCAAGTTAACTTTGATGAATCTATATGGCCCTTATGATATTATCAAAAATGATATGGCCTTTCTTTTAAAAAACCCAATTTGGCTTTGGAGAACATCACAAAAAATGAAATTTCTAACATCTATATTATGTTATAATAATTATTAGCCCTGAAGATTAATGTGATGGATGTTCGAAAGGCCACGAACAAAAGATAATTTTTTTAGCAAATTTGCGAGATGAGTTTGTGTTTGATTGGGCGAAAATTGCGCCCACTGGAGGCGAACCAGGACTTGCAAAATTTACTATTTTAAAAGATATATTGACTGGCTTATTTAGAGTTCATTATCGAAATAAAAACTTCTATCTATATTTTCATACTATTTTATATATTTTTAAAACAAAAAACATAAAAGTGCTTAGTTACTTTTCATTATATTTTGCCTACCCATTTGACGGACTGAGAGGTTGAGATCCATTTGTAGTATTATTAGTTTGAGACGAAGGGGGAGGTTGTTGTGCTTGATTTTGAGCCAATACAGAATTTGTATCGATTCCAGCAGCTTGACACATTTGTGCGATTTTACGGCAACACAAATTGGCCAACTTTCGTGAAAGTAATTCAGATTGGACAAGTTCATCCAAATATTGAAGTGCGAGGGGAATGAGAATTCTAAGAATGCCATCGTCTGGAAGTGAAGTGGAAGATGAAGAAGTTGGAGCTCGAAGACGATCAAGTAGTTCTATAATCCATTGGAGAAATTCTTGACGATCCAAAAGTCCCTCCTAAAAATATTTTTGGAGAGAATTAAAAAAAATAAATAAAATAAGACAATTTTTCTTGCCCCTCTTGTAACTTAGTGTTGTTGGGTAAATATAAAAAATCTGGTGTGACTGGTCTCACTGAAGGTAAGAGAAAGTTGTGTGATGAGCTTGTCACAACAGATTTTTTTGTGTCGACATATATTTAGTTTCCGACAGTACCGTATATTTGAATTCAAGATGTAATATAAAATTTATAAACAGAAAAATATTTATATTTTAATTAAAGGAGATATACAAGCAGAGGCAGCCAAAAAAGAAAATTCTCTGAATGCTTTACCAATCAGCCGGAGACGTTTCGGTATGTTTATTACAAACCATCCTCAGTCCATTAATTGGTGTATATAAGCTCAGAGTTAGTCAGGTTAAATATGATATACATCATTGTTAAATAGAATACTACCGAAACGTTTCCGGCTGGTTGGTAAAGCATTCAGAGAATTTTCTTTTTTGGCTGTCTCTGCTTCCATATCTACTTTAATTGACATACACAGCCACCACCTATATCTAAATTTATATTTTGTTACCATGGAAACCATTTCTTTTATCTTTATTTGATTTTTATCTTTATTATGAATGCCCTCGGGGCATGGTGTAGAGGTTAGCGTGCTAACCTCGTATACCAAACGTCGCGGGTTCGGACCCCAGGCAGTCCGATGATTTTATTTAAGCCATTTGGATACCAGATGGCTTAAATAAGAATGCCTGGACCCCAATAATAGATAAATTAATAAATAACGGTTATCGGAAAAGTCTTATATGGCCTAAGTTGCCGAAAAGACTGTGTGAATGTGTGTGTGAATGGAGTGTGAGTGAGAAAAAAGTGTGAATGTTTTAAAAAAAAAAAAAAAAAATCTTTATTATGAAGTACAAGAGTAAAGTGGTCTTCAAACAATTTTGAGAGCAAAATGAGAATAGTACTTTTTGGCCGATTTTGTTTAAAAGCTTATTTTCACCCTCCAGGAGGGTGCCTAATTTAAAAATAAAATTTCAACTTCGTAGCTTAATTCCTTCATGGTTAAAATTGAACACACACACAAACAGAGACAGACAGACCATGTCGCGAAAACCACTTTTTTGATTCAGGGGACCTCAAAACGTGTATATCAATCAAAATCTTGACATCAAATTTTTGAGATGAATCCAATACTTATATATATATATATATATATATTAATAGCTAAGAGAAAGTAAAAATGTATACTTTAATATAAAAATATATATACACTCGGTATGAGATTATTAACATATTATATTAAAATTATAAATAATTAATAATTTTCAATATTTATATGTTACCTCATAAAGATATTTGGCTAAATTAATGCAATATTGCCATTGTTTGAGAGCAATCTTATGCTCTTCTGACATTGGTTGATTTCCAGGTAAAGTGGAAACCGAATTATTTGGAGTTGAAGATTGAGATGGCGTTTGATTTGAATTACTAGATGACATGGGTTGTGAATAATAATCTTGTAATTTTACAAGTTGATCTTTTAAAAATTTTATCAATGTTCCAGTCCATTCTAAAAAGAAAAATGAAAATTTTAAAAGATTTTAAGAAGGAATATAAAAGAAGTATTTAAGATTCTAAAGCTGGAAAAGAACATAATAAAACAAAAAGATTGGTTTTTCTTTAATGTAAATAAAAATAAGAACATGACTTAATTAGTAAACTACCTTGAGAGGGATCCGGAAGTTGACGTTTTTTGATTTTAACTTCAGATACAGCTACAGTATAAGCATAGGAAAGTTTGATGAACCAAGCTGCTCGTAATAAAGGCACCTGATACTCGCAAAGAGTCATAAACATTTCTTCTTTTTTGTTAAAATTTGGAGCCTAAAATATATATTATAAGTAATATATTATATATTTATATCTCTATATATTATATTTTTTATTACTAAAGAGAAAAATCAAAAACCTTTTTGGAAAGACTGATTAAAGGTTTAGAACCAGCCAAATCTTTAAACCAAGCTTCTATAGCGTTTTTGGTTCGAGGAGTCGCAGGCCAAAAATTATCTTTGGGATTGATTTGTTGCCTCTTCCTCCCGGAATCGGGGAGAGTATTCAACTCTTCTTTTTTAGTTAAAATTGCATTGAAATAGGCTCCAACCTGCAAAAATATCATTATATATTAAAAATATTGTCAGTAAAAATGAAAGAAAATTACACAAAATTTATTAAGTTTTTATTTTAAGATCTTATTCAATTATGAAGGTGTTCTAGGATAATTTTTTCTTACTTTGGAAGCTGTAATATTACAATTTCTCGCTGTCCCAAATTCATCAGTCAATTGAGGCATAGTAGTGAATCCATGTTTAACATTAGTAGTTGTCAGTTCATCCTATGTAAGAAAAAGAAAAAAAGAAAATAAAAATTGATGAATTATATAAAGGCTTTTTTTTTTGCTGAACCTGCCCTATCCAAACTAATACATTCACAACCACCAAAATCTCATTTATATAAAATTATGTTTTTTTCACACTTGGGATAATGTCCTTTTTCTAATCTATTTCTTACATAATAGAAAGTAAAAACAATCTATTTAATTATAAGAGCCGACGGCCAACAAAATAAATACTTTTGCGTATTATCCGTTTATTTGTAAATATTTCGACCCCAGTGATATGGAATCATCTTCAGATGTTTTGCAAATCGCTACTTTCTCCCATCCAATATGACAAAATAGCTGAGCATTCCATGAATGCAATTTTTATCAACTATGAATATATTTCTAAAGTTTCTATCAAAAAAGTAAATAAAAAATATCTATAGTTATTTTGACATTCTCAAATGAAAGATGTTCTAAATACTAAAACATAAAAACAATAGACAATTATTTAAAAGGGAAAGTCCTGTCAGCATGGACCTAGAGGAGGCAATGGCTAAGCTGGCTAAGCTGAGGATTACAGAGTCCGAAGTCCCTAAGAAAACTCAAACTAAACACAAACATGATTACCCACAACCAACCAATATATATATATATATATGAGGCAATTAGCCCAGGACATAAAGCAGTTAAGATTATAATCCTGAAAACAACTCGAGTTCAAGCCCACTTCGTAATAAATTATCCGGCTCTATTTGAGATGATCCCTCCTGAGGAAGGAAACGGGAACCCCCCTCAGTATCATTTCCATTAGAGTTACTCATCAGAGTGTCAGGGCTGACACTAATGATTGAGATTATATATATATATATATAATTTAAAGTCTAAAGTGGGCCCTTACACGATCAATCATACTGACAGTATTTGAGCTAATTGGCGTTTTGACTGAACGTGTATGGACAAGACTGAAGACTGATGGCCGTTTTCTTTTTGTTTTTTATTGTTACTTAGTGGCAGGGAACAAAGTTAGTTTAGTTAAGAGAGAAAAATTAGTGGTTTCCCACAGTCGAATGAGCTAAAAGAACTTTTATTCTGACTGGTAGTCTGAATGCTACGTGTAAAATTATACTTGAATGAAGAAAATACTGACGGTTGGTTCCCCACGGTTTCAGTCAGACCGACAGTATGATTGATCG
>JAKCPI010024813.1:0-12902 GCA_023213315.1 Euborellia annulipes
ACTCGGGCCCAGACACAATTTTACTTCACCTTTTGTTAATTATGTGCACCCACTAATATCAATAGAAAAAAAAACATTGGAAAAAAAATTTTAACAAAATTAAAGAAGTCACTTGACCTTCGAAATATCATTTCAATAAAACTCACTAGCCAATGCGCTCGTCTTCGGCGGGCTTCGCCCCTCTAGACCCCCCGCCAGCTAGCTTGGGCCAGCCTGCGGCGGACCCTTGTCTTTTTTTAATTATGAGAAGCCGTGCCTCCCGCCTTGAACGTCTTTGCCCCCCTGGACCCCCCTCAGCTAGCTCGGGCCCTCCTGCGGCGGTCCCTCGCCTTTTCTTACTATGAAAAAAAAAATATAACTATTCACACTCATAGAATACATCAATATTTCTCTATACATTTCCTATAGGAGAAATCGTAACTTTAGAAATTAATAACTCAAAAAGTTATAGGAATTTAAAATAATTTTCCTGTAATCCCTAGAAGATCCTCTTTAAGCATAAAAAATTTCGTTTTAAAATTCAAAGGGGAAGTTGCCCAAATAAAGCGTGACAGACAGACGGAAGACGGAGATTAGAGAATTATATAAATAGATTTTGCTTTTTCTTTAAAATGTGGAGAGTTGTTATATTGGAATTTTTCTTTTCTCTTAATACACTTTTTGTAAAAAAAGATATTCTCAAAAAAAAAAAAAGGTCGAAAATTTTATTTCTTTTGAATATAGAATATTTAAGATAAAATAAATCTACTTGAAAATACAATGCTAAAGGGTTTACAAAAAAGGTCACTGTCCAAGTGTTTTCTATTCTCTCTCAGGTATAGGGATCCTTATCGAATCTTTGTTTAAAATTTCAAAAGCCGGTACAAGGTTCAGTTTTACCAAAATTGTTTCCAAGCACATTTATTCAAATTTGAAATTTTGATATTATTTTTTAAATTTCTCTAAATATAATTTTTCTGATCATTAAGGAATTTTCATGTTTATATTTAAGATGAACATGTGTCATTTGGCCAAGTTGGTCTTTAAAAAAATTAAATAAAACATGAAAATTCCTGAACGACTGAAGATGGCAAAATAAAATTATCGCCGAAACGTTTCCTAATGGGAAATGGTATTTTCATTGGTACAAAACCTCTTTGGCTGCATCCTCACCCATCATTGCAATATTATACAGCCCTAACTCAACAAACATGAACTAAGGTTGTTGATTTAAATTTGTGTTGTTACTTTTTTACCCTCGTGGAACTCACATAAATACAACCTTAGTTCAAAATGTTTCACTTGAAACCCACACCGCAATCCTTAAATTTAATCAACAAACATGAATGAAATTTATAACAGGGAATAAAAATCAACAGATTTGTATCACGAATGTGTTTATTAAAGCTTTTGTGGGTTGTATTATCATTATTATGACAGTTTTTATTTTAGATCACATTTGTACAAATTATTTATGTGATCTAAAATTAAAAACTGTCATAATAATGACCCACAAAAGCTTTAATAAACTCCTTTGGCGAATCAGGAAATCAGATGCAATCTACTTTCCTTTCCTGTATCATTGCATATACAACATTTAAAAACCCTTTTTTTAAATAAAATAATAGTAAGCACCATGAACCAAGATAGCTTCCTTCTGTCTTCTTCACCTTTCAATTCATGCATTTCTCCCACCTCCTCCCCTAAGGGTGGGGGCTGGGTCGGGTGGGGATGGGAGCAGCATCGTGTCTGCAATTTTTTCTTTTTTTACTTTCTCGTATAGAGAAAGTTATGTAATCGTAAAAAAATTCGACTTCGAGATTTTGATGTTTCTCCACGTTTTAGACCTCCCTGAGTCCAAAAAACCATTTTTGGCATTATGTCTGTCTGTGTCTGTGTGTGTGTGTGTGTGTGTGTGTGTGTGTGTGTGTGTGTGTGTAAACACGATTGCTTAAAAACCAAAGCAGCTAGATCGATGAAATTTGTTATATGCTCCTTACACTAAAATTGTAGATTTCTATCAACTTTTGGAGTAAATACGTCACTTGAAAGTAGTACTTTACTTAAAAGTTTTTTCCAAAATTTTGAAATTTTCAATTTTTTTGTTATATTATGATAAAATACTCTATTTTAAAAAGTTTTTATTCTTTGACATTTTTTCGAAAACTGAATAGTTTTTGAAATAATCACAGAAGAAATAGAAAATATTCGTTAATTTTGATAAAAAATCAAAACAAAATCATACAGGTGTCATTAAAAAAAGGTTAAATATAAACAAATTCATTTGTTTCACAAATTCATTTGCTTATATTTACCCTTTTTTTAATGACACCTGTATGATTTTGTTTTGATTTTTTATCAAAATTAACGAATATTTTCTATTTCTTCTGTGATTATTTCAAAAACTATTCAGTTTTCGAAAAAATGTCAAAGAATAAAAACTTTTTAAAATAGAGTATTTTATCATAATATAACAAAAAAATTGAAAATTTCAAAATTTTGGAAAAAACTTTTAAGTAAAGTACTACTTCCAAGTGACGTATTTACTCCAAAAGTTGATAGAAATCTACAATTTTAGTGTAAGGAGCATATACCAAATTTCATCGATCTAGCTGCTTTGGTTTTTAAGCAATCGTGTTCACACACACACCCAGACGTAATTCCAAAAGAATATACGAGAAAGTCTCGGGGAAGTCAATCCCCATATTTTTTTAAATCATTCAAAAAAGACATTTCAACATGTTCTCTAATTTTCATAAAGAATGGGTTATGAGTAGGGCTCGGATTTCGCCCTATTTGCCTTTTTTTAATTTATGGCTTAAAATTTAGGCCAATATGATATGTATACGTTTCATGAAATTCTGAATAAAATAAGAGGCATTTGTTATTGCCTATAATGCCTATTTTGGCCGATTCTGGGTTTTAGTGCCTATTTCATCTATAAATGCCTTTTTTAGTGCCTATTTTAAGTTCAAATAGCCAATTTCAATTTTTTACGAGCTATACATAGCCTAAATTTAAAATTTTTTGAATTATCAAGAAAATATCTCAAGGAGGGGGGGGGGTAAAGGGGGTAATTACTCCCCCCCCCGAGATTTGAAAAAAAAAATTTATTTTTAATGTAAAATTTTAAAAATTAGTACTTAAAAATTTGATTTCTATTTATATTCTGGCAAACAAATACAGAATGAGCCTTTAAATTACCGAAATTAAGAAAAAATTGTGTGCTGTGCGACCAGTCACACCAGAATACCAAAAATAAGACATCAATTTTTAAAATTTTTTATATTATGTCTTAATTTCTGCCTTTTAAGTGCCTATTTTAATAATTTTTAATGCTTGTTGCCTGCCTTTTTTAAAGATTTTAAGTGCCTATAAATCCGAGCCCTAGTTATGAGTTAGCATTTGAGTTTCACATCTATATTCAATTGCCCCCTCCCGTTTTACTTTTCCCCCTCCACTGTAAGAAGATACAACATTCTCTGGTGGCGGATTTAGGAACTTAAGCATGAAGTACCTACCCAGCTTCATGCGAGCCAGCCCTCATTCGAGTTTTAGACCTCCTCTAGTCAAGTTGCTCTTCGTGTTTATATTCACTCTTTAGTGGCATACTAGTTTCAAGTGTTAATATCATTTAGTGAGATCATGTACGGTATTACCAAATCCCAAGTAGGGGTTTTTGAAACGATGGGTATGTAGTATTTTTATTTAAAATTTTTTTTTAAACTAAAGTGAAAGAACCATTTTATTATTAATAAATTAATTTTTCTTTTATTACTTTTTTAAGATAACCATTACATCTTTAAAAAATAATAAAATTTTATTAGTTTTTTCTCATAAAATTTATAGAGAAATATTTATTGATTTTTGTGCTCTAATTTAGAAATTATTTAATTAAAAGACTCATATTTTTTTTTCTACAATCGATGTTTCTAATGGCAGAATCCTCTCTATTTGAGCAGTCATTTTAATACGTTTATTAAAAATTTAATTAATTACAAAACACCATTAATTTATATTTGATTTGAAACTGCCTTGATAAAAAGAGAGCCTTAGAATTGTAGACAGCAGAAAAAAATAAAAGACCATTTAATTACTCTGGCTGGCTTATTAAAAACGTTCTTGGCTAAAAATATTGATAAATGCCTAGAATAAAATCTACGAACAATTTTTTTATTATAAAGACATCAGCCAAAAATAAATACTTTTGCGTATTATCCGTTTATTTGTAAATATTTCGATTCCAGTGATATAGTGATATGGAAACATCTTCAGTTAAATCAACAGATGTTTTTGAATATCGTTTATTCCTCCCAATAAAATAGCTGAGCATTTCATGAATGCAATTTTCATAATGATTTATTTATTTTTGGCCGATGACTTTATAATAAAATTGATCATCCTTACGGTCTTCTACAACCAATCTAAAATCTATGAAAATTTTTATAGACAATTTTTCTTATTAAATTGATATTAAATAATTTATTTGTTTATAATTAAATAGTAGATCGTGGCACTAACTGATATTTTGAAAAGAAGAAGAGGGTGCAGCCATTTAGTTTTATAATATGAATATGTGAGTTTTCTGCTTGCATCAGGCCTTGAACACATCAAGTGGTTTTTGCAACATGGTCAGTCTGTCTGTCTATGAACAAAATATCTCAAGAACGAAAAGGAGGTTGGAATTTTATATATAAGTCACCCCCTGGCACGTGACACGAAGTTTTTGAACAAAATCAGCCAAAGAGTACTATACTGTTGCACTATTTCAGTTTTTTTTCGATTTTCTCAAAATTCCCTCTATTTGGATTTTGATTATAATTCAAAAATCAATTACAATATTTTTTAGATGCCCTTTCAAATGTATATTCTCATTTTGCTCTCTTTTTTTTTAACACTCACACTTTTTTCTCATTCACACACACATACATACAGTATTTTCGGCAACTTAGGCCATTTAAGACTTTAAACGATACTTGTATGTTTAATTTATCAATCCAGGTATTCTTATTTAAGCCATTTGGTATCCAAATTATTGATGTACTTTTTTTAGTTTTTTTTTTCGGTTTTCTCAAAATTCGCTCTACCAAAATTGTTTAAAATTCAAAAATCAATTATTTTTCAGATGGTCTTTAAAATGTATATTCTCATTTTTATTTTAACTTTAGAATTATATTATATATTTATTTATTTTTTGAATTTATTTCAGTTCAAATGTCGAGTCAACCATTTATACGGTTTCATCCAACTGGCGGAACTCAGAATACTCTACTATTGAATGGCGTTGATCATTCTACCACACGTGTGACAACGCGTTATTCAACAACATCACCAGAGACATCCACATCCAATTCATCAATCACATTGAGTGGAGGTCGCATGTTACCAGCTCTTATGCCACGGCCACCCTCTGATCAACCGACTCCACCTCCTTCGACGAGCTCCCAGCAGCTATCATTAACTACTAGTTCAACTAACGTGTCCGTGACATCAACAAGATCTTCGCTACCACTCCAATTGACAGATCCCGCTGGCCCTGTGTCGACGGAATTAAGGAGACATTCCTATAGGGTAGCTATAAATATACAAATATATTAATATTTTTTTTATTTTGGAGGAAAAGTTGAAAATACTTTATTTTTTTTTAACTCTCACACTTTTTTTTCCCATTCACACTCACACACACATACACAGTCTTTTCGGCAACTAAAGCCATTTAAAACTTTTAACCCCCTCGGCCATTTGGATACCAAATGGCCTGGACCCCTAATAGATATATTAATAATTAACGGTTATCGTAGTCTTAAATGGCTTAAGTTGCCCAAAAGACTGTGTGAATGTGTGTGTGATAGTGAGTGTGAATGAGAAAAAAGTGTTGAGTGTTTAAAAAAAAAAAAGTCTTAAAGATACTCGTAATGTTATTGATATATCTATCTTAGGGGTTCAGGCATTTATATTTAAGACATTTGGTATCCAAATAGTGGTTTAGAAGGCCAGCAAGGCCAGCACGCTAATCCCTACACCAAGCCAGAGGGCTAAAAAATACTTTAATATTAGCCTATATTTAAAAAATAAATGACCTGGAGACGTCGAGTAAAGCATTAAAGAATGAAGCCTCAATTTGATAAATTAATTAATAAAAAAGATTTTTTACTTTGTTTAATTCTATTTTCATGGGTGTGTATAGTACACATACATAGGAGCCGGAACTAGAGGGGGGGGACAAGGATACATTGTCCCTTCCTGGCATCATATAGGAGGGGGAAGGGGGTGGCAATATGTCTTCTTTTATTTCATTTATTTTTAAAAATGTTTCATTTTAATCTTTTAAATTAAAAAAAAATTCATCATTTTTTTCCGAAAATATTTTATATAAACCCTATTGTATTTCTAATTTCTAAAAACATTTTATGTGGAATTAAAATGATAAAATTTAGATAACATGAAAACTGAAACATGAAAGTCTTTACCCCCTTCAAAAAAAATAAAAATAGAAAAAAAAATAAGGTTTTTATTTTTTCCCCTCCCCCTGAATCAAATTGGTTCCGGCGCCCCTGTACACATAAGCAATCATCATATTAGAGTTCTTAAATAGGCAAATTACCAGCGAGAAAAAAAAACCCACCAAAACTATTTTCTGCACTGATGGTGGGTGGCGTTTTGCAACCCGTAATAGTATTTGCAAATAAAGAGTGTGTATAGTTGATAAACAAGCGCTGGTCTTTTCTCCTATTCATATTATTACTTATTTATTTTTTGATTCTAATAAAATAATCCTGAATAAAAAAATTTTATCAAATTTTTTTTTTAGGTATCTGAATACTTCCGTGATACAATTGAAGATATGCTTCGAGATTTAAGCGCTGCCGGAAATTTAGAAGCTAAAGTTAAGAGCCTTCAAATTGATTTAGAGAAAATGCAATGGAAACACCAACAAGAAATTAATGAACTAAAACACAATTCAGAAGTCATTATGTCTGAAATGCGTCAAAGTTTAGATAGTGAAAAACAACGAGCTCTTACAGAAGCTTTAAAACAAGCTGAACTTGAAAAAATACGAGCAATTGAGGAGACTAAGAAAAAACAATGGTGCACGAGTTGTGGAAAAGAAGCCTTGTTTTACTGTTGCTGGAATACATCATACTGCGATTATCCTTGCCAGGTAAGTTTATTTAAATATGTTTTTATGACTATTGATATTATTTAATTTAGAATTTCCTGATTTTTTTTTAAATATTCATAAAAATACATTCATGTCAAATAATAAATTATTTTTTATTTAATGATATTTAGGAATCTGTAAATATTAAATATCGAAACATGACTCATTTCAAACAAGGACTATTCATGGCTTTGGAGAAATCGATTTGGATCTTATTGCAATTTACAAAAATCATATTGGTTATAGTTTAATAAACCTTCACTAGAAATGAGAAAATGAAAGAAGAATCTAACAAATCCCAACAATATGATCCAATTCAACTTTCCCAAAGCCGCCAGGGATATGCAGGATTACGATCCTTTTGGATTTAAATCCGAAGATCTGATCCAGGATTTTTGAATCTGGATCGAAATCATTTTTGCTCTCTGAATCTAGGATCGGATTGCTAATTCTTTTCTAAGGATCGTGGATTTTTGTCATCCTTTTCAAAGGATTGCCAAACCCCCTTTAAAACATTTTATATATCTTGCATCCAAACGTCTAAAAATGTACAAATGCGGTCGAAGAACTAGCAAATTAATTCGGCAATTTTATTGCAAACTGGATCAGATTTTCGGATCGCGGATCTGGATTTGTGGATCGGAACAGCGATCATTTTTCTAGATCGCTTCTGATCGCTAATCCTTTTCGAGCAGCCGGATCGCATCCTCCGAACTTGAAATTGGATCGCTTTTGTCCATCCCTGAAAGCCGTGAACACACTAATTCTAAAATTATAATTTTGAGTTCTATTTTTATTTTATTTTCTTTGACTATAAAGAGGAGGTTTCAACTAATTGACTGGTTTAATGTCAAAATTAGATTAAGAAATTTATTTATTTACCCTAATATTTATTTTTAATATGATGATTCACCCAGCTCGCTTTGATTTTTGTGAAGAAACTTTCATTCCCTATAATTATCTGATTTAAATATAATGAATTTAATTAACATTTATTGTACAAGGATGTAGTTAATAGAAATAACTCTTTATTCACAGCAACGTCATTGGCCTCAACATATGGCTACTTGTGCTCAAAACGGACCTGCTGACCCCTCAAGTGTGAATTCTGGAGAGACATCAACACATCATCGGCCTGCTGGCCCATCGAATGGCGCTACCCCTTCTACGGCATCTCCAAAATCTAATTTACAGGTAGGTCAAGGTTTTATACAACTTAGGGTGTATCGAGCAAGAGCGCCGCCCTGAGTTTAAAAAGAAATCCTTTCCATTCGCCAAGCATGATCCTAACTTAGATGCTCATCTTAATAGATTTTGAATAATCTTATTTCCTTTTCTTATAAACATAGTCGTTTATAACTTATAAAAGTATTATATTAGTTTCCTTCATCTCTTTTTTTTAAATACTCACTTAATAGTAAGGTTGATATAATAACGTGAGAGAAGATCTATCCCAGTAATTTTCAACAAGCAAATGTAATAAATTAATGAAATGAAAACATAAGTCATTTTAATTTAGTTAGTTATTCGTGCTCAATTATTATTATTATTATAAAATATACAACATAATGTCTTTAATATTAATTAATTATAATAAATTTACTTTAAATGAATCTTGATGTCAAGCCTAGTACTGGGTTGTATTGTATAATAGAATAATTTATAAATTCTAAAACTTTATATTAAATTATAAATTATGTATTATACTGGTTATATTTAAAAAAATAAACAATATTTTTTAAATATATTTGACCATTTTGAAATCATCCTTGATACTAGTTAATGGGGGCATTCAGCACACGCGTCCGAAGCGGCATCCAAATGCTTTGATGCTCTTTCATAACTTATTTATATCATAAACAGAAACTTATCTCGGGATTATATATTTTTCTAAATTTTTACCACTTTTTATAACGTATTTTTACCGAACAGCTGAGAGCCAACTTATGAGTTAAGTGTGCTGAACGCGCCCAATAAAACCAGTGTTTGGCTAGCGTTAACAACTTATCATCTAAATGAGAGGAGGCAATGGTTAAGCCGGCTAAGCTGAGGATTACGGAGTCCGAAGTCTCAACACGGCTCGGGTTCGAATCCAGCTTGCCGCAAATAATTCAAACATCCAGCCGAAGTCTCCTCTTAGGGTAGGAAAAGGGGATAGCCCCACCGTGGTATCACAAAGGGCCTAATTGGCCTAAGTGTGTTCCCTCTCTTGGAACGGCCACTTCAACCTAACCTAACCTAACCTATCATCTAAATGACATTTCTTTTGTTTATTTGATAAAAAATATCGGGGGGGGGGGGGTGGAGGTAAAAATACTTTTCATTTATAACAATGGCGATTTACATCAGTGCTTTCTAAGGGCCATTGATTAATTACCCGCAGGGGGCTGCAAAGAGTTGCAAATGCAACAAATAAATTATTATTGTTAAGTTTTTTTAAATACTTGGATATAAAATTTCGATAAGCTTTTTCTCATTAAACTTCACTCGTAGTAAATTTTACCTATAACCTTGTCGAAACCAGATGTAAAAAAACTAACCTAACCTGACCTTTTTTTTATCTAAATTAATTTAAAATATTGTAATTGTTTAAAATAAAAAAATTGTGGGGAGATTATGTTATTTGATTTGTGTACATATATTCATCAGGGTCGTAAATACCCCCTTATTTGTATTGGCCCCCCTGCCAATCTATATACATATATACGGGTATACAGTGAACAGGGGAAAAATTTTTACGATCTTGCAGGAAAATTTAGTTTCTTAAAAAAAGTATTATTGATTTGGGTTACAAGGGGGCCGCGACTTCAAAAAGTTTAACAAGCACTGATCTGCATGCTTAGATTCGGTCAATAATAAAATCTCATTTAAAATAAGGAAGATAAGATTCCATTATTCACCCAATCCTTCTATGCATGTTTATTGCCTTTTTATTTATGAACTTTCTCATGTTTATTTCTAATCGTATTTACTTCCAAAGAATTATTAGTCTCTGGCTTTAGTGATTTAGGCTTGACTCAAGAAAGATGTTAACGATGTCCAACACTGTCCTCCCTTTTATTATTATTTTTTTTTTTTTATTACTTATATTTCAACTTAGGATTTTTTTTCATTTGCTTCTTAATGACATGAACGACGGCTCGAAAGGCCTAAATATCACAAATAAAATGATTACTCATATATCACAAATATATATATGAATTTTAGAAAAAAGATTCAAGAATAAAACCTAGCAGCAGCAGAGCCGGAAGACAACCAAGGAGGAAACCCCTAAAATCATCGGAGAACGTCGCATTTCAACAGAAAACATCAACAAGTAATTTGGAAATTTGGAAAAGAAAAAATTCTCCTTCACCACTCAGACAGATAAGAGCCAAAACGCAAACACAGAAAAAAAGCCAAAACGCAAACACAGAAAAAAACCAAAACGCAAACACAGAGAAGTGCCAAATGGCAAACCAAACCACCCCAAGAAAAAGTACAATCTTTTAAAAAGAGGAAACGCTGTGGAAATTGTAGAGGTTGCAATAAGGATTTAAAAAATTGTGGAAAATGTGCTCCATGTTTAAATGTTAAAACACACCAAGTGTGTCGCCTAAGGCAATGTCTTTATTTAAAAGCAACTTCGAAAAATGGGATCAAAATGAATTAATATGAAAAAAATAAGAAACGGTTTTTAGTCGCATCCACGGAGTTTGTGATTCCCGGGCAAAAAAAAAGTGCCAGAGAATCACTGGGAATCTCTCACTTTATTATATTTTTTTTATATATATAGTTTTAATTTCTTTATTTTTTTCATTTAAAGTTAAAAAAAAAAATGAAACTCATTTAAAAAAAAAAAAAAAAAAACAATCATAAAAATTGAAATGAGTTTCATTTTGCCTGCCTTGCCAGAAAAGGCTGCTGCAATCCAGGATTGTATTTTGATTATCCCGTGAAGGCGTCGACGGTGTCTTCACGAAGTTCCTCCAGCAATGGGGTGGCGGCGCCTCCTGGAGGCCCTCGGCAGCCTCGACCTCCTTACGGCCTCATGCAGCTCGCCAGGCCCGGTCATGTGCAGGTACTTTTGGGTGTTGGTTTTTAGCGTTTCCCAAACAATCAAATGAGAATGGAAAAGTTAAAAATTTATTTTTAATATAAAATAAATATGAAAGCTTAAAATTTTCCATTCTCTTTTTAATCATTATTAGCTTATTAATTAAAATTAAATGAAATATACTTTTATTTAGGAATATAAGATATCAAAAAAGGGAAATGTGCAAAATAAATTTTAAAGCAATATATTTATATAAAATTTTTATTTTAAATATTATTTATTTATATTTGTTAAATTAATTTTTGTAATTTTTATAGATACAGATTTTTGATATCATATTCTTTTTGTATATTTTTATTTATTTATTATAGATTTATAAATTCTCATTTGAGGTAGTTATCCCCTCTTATTAATCTTATTATATTATATCTGTAGGGTTAATAACATTTTTAATTTTTTATTTAACATATCCAACGAATAAAGTTTTAATTAAATTAAAAAAAAAAAAAAAGAAAAAAGAAAAAAATATGAAATTAAAAAAAAAAATTGAAAAATATTAGAATGATAAACAGGAGAGAGGATGTCAGCCAAAAGGAGGAGAGCCTCTATTGAATAAAAATCTCCATTAAGAAGACGTTTCAGTTTTAATTAAATAAATCCATCATCAGTTCTTAAGAGCTGAAACGAGCATAAATAATAATTGTAATACAACAACATAAAATATTTCTTAAATTATAAAAAACATCCGATCTTACATATATAGTTGGAGGGAAAGTGGTGAAGGTTTTCCGTGAAACATATTTATAAGTAAAAATTATTTAGGATATGTGAGGTTTCACTAAGTTGAAAGAAATATTGAATTTCTAACTCGATATATTTCGGGCTATTATTACCCATCTTCAGGAGTGCATGTGACTGCAGTCACATGTATGCACTCCTGAAGATGGGTTAATAGCCCGAAATATCGAGTTAACAGTCACATGTATCACTCCTGAAGATGGAGTTAATAGCCCGAAATATATCGAGTTAGAAATTCAATATTGCTTTCTTTCAACTTAGTGAAGCCTCACATATCCTAAATAATTTTTACGATCTTACATAATTGGCAATCTCAAGGTGTACACAATTGAGATGCAGATAGAGAGTTGTTATATATAAACATATACAAAATTATACAAAAATATTCAATACAATATTTGTATATCCGATGTCATATGCTCATCAGTCAACACGGCCGGGCCAAGTCTCAAATGTATATATACACATACATATACATATACATATGCATTTGAGACTTGACCGTGTTGGCTGATGAGCATATGACATCGGATATGTAAATATTGTATTTTTTTATATAATTTTGTGAATGTTTTTATATATAACAACTCTATCTGCATCTCAATGAATTTTACACCTTGAGAATGCCAATAATCTCTTAAGAACTGATGATGGATTTATCTAATTAAACCCGAAACGTCTTCTGAATGGAGATTTTTGATAGAGGCTCTCCCTTTTGGCTGACATCCTCTCTTCCTTGCCTATCATTCTAATCGTTGAAGAGCCACTTCTCTTATCAACATCTTTGAAAAATTTTAATTAAAAAAAAATGCTTAAAAGAAAAAAAAAACATAATTAAAAAATTTTTTTTATTACATATCTGTTGCATATACTTTTGTTTGGGAAGCGCTTTGCTAGAATATTCATTTAATGGAAAAATGGAGGAGA
>JAKCPI010024814.1:0-15134 GCA_023213315.1 Euborellia annulipes
TTTGCATTTTTGAATTTCAAATGAAGTATTATACTTTGGCTGGGTCAATTGTTGCCTTAATAACTTATTTAGGAAAGTCTCGTAATGTTCTTGTCAACTTTTTTTTCTTTATCGTATTTCTATTAAATTAAGAAATTTCATTAATGATGAAGATATATTTTTTGCACTCAAAATTTTAATTATGAATGAGTAAATAAATATAAGGGTTGATGAAACGTCTGCTAAGATAAAGAAACAGCAAGGATGAAATTACTGGTTAGTGATTATTTTAGATTTTGAATAAACATTGGGAAAAAAATAGCCTCAGGAATTAAAGTACAAATCGAGATTTAGAATTAGAACACGCAAGCGAGTTTAAAAAAAGAGGGAAGTCGATAATGCAGAGCGATGCAGAAATTCCAAGAGGGCGGAACAGGAAAAAGATTCACGGGTGAATATTTAAATGCGATTTGGAACTAAATTATTAATGAGAATCATTTTATTAAATCAGGTTGGATATTATTTCTAAAAATATGGTGTGACTGGTTGCACGGCACACAACTTTCTCTTACCTTCGATAATCGAAAGTTGTGTTCTGTGCTTGTCAAACCAGATTTTTTTGTGTCGAGATATATTTAGTTTCCGCCGATATTTTTTTTTTTTTTTTTAACTCGCAAACTTTTTTCTCATTCACACTCACACAGTCTTTTCGGAACTTAGGCCATTTAAGACTTTGACGATAACCGTTATTATTTATAATATCTATTGGGGGTCCAGGCATTTCTATTTAAGCCATTTGGTATCCAAATGGAATCCAAATAAAATCATCGGACTGCCTGGGTCTGAACCCGCGATGTTCTGTATAGAAGGTATAGAAGGTACGCTACCAGCTACTCCAAGCCCGGGCCGCCGATATATTAGAATTCAAGTTTCAAAATTTATAAACATGGGAAAATATTTTGCTACCATGGCAACCATTTCTCCTATCCTTCCTATGAAGTACAAGAGTAAAGTGGTCTTCAAACAATTTTGAGAGCAAAATGAGAATATATATTTTAAAGAGCATCTGAAAAATAATTGATTTTTGAATTTTAATCAAAATCGTTCGATCGGATTTTGAGAAAATCGAAAAAAACTGAAAAAGTACATCAGTAAAGTATTAGTACTCTTTGGCCGATTTTGTTCAAAAGCTTCGTGACACATGGCAGAGGGGTGCTCAGACCGAGGCTTCAAGCTCATCAGGGTGTCTCAATGTTCAGATTTAAAAATTTTATTTGATACTTGTTCTATACAATATAAGATCAAACACATTTTAAGCTTACTGAGATTTTTTACTTTCTCTTTCAAAATTCTACAAACTCTTGGCTGTCTTTCATTATCAGATCATCGTAAAAAATTTTTTTATTAACTTCGGTTATTTGAATAAAAAAATACTTTTTCCAGTCAACGTTATCTACTTAATCTTAATGAGTTCACGAGTGAGTAAGAGCTTCAGGCCGGAAGAAAAACCTACTCTCTTTGAAGAGTGCCCTTGAAGAATAATTATTTATTAAGAAACTTAAAAGAAGAGCCTCAACATTTTAGAATAAATGTCAGATATAGAATAAATATTAGCAAATACTCAATTATCATAGTTATTTTAATAAAAAAAACCTTGCTTATTTAGGGCATATAATATACTTGAAATCAGGGTCGCAACGATCACGGATTACTTTAATTTTAATATCAACTCCTTAGCTAGAGATATTAAATACATATAAAATCTAATTTATATAAGCCGTATAAAATATTATTTATTAGAGCAAAATACTTGCCCCGGGGCAAAGGTCTCTTAGGACGAGAGAGCAAAAGCATAACTCAAACCAAAAACAACCCCAAAGCACACATCAACCCTAAAGAGGTTTGTACAATCTCTTGTTAGACTATTTCCTACTCCTTCCCTAAATCTCTAAAGAGAAATGGTTTTAGAGGTAGCAAACAAAAACCAGAAATGACTTGCTCCGGATTATTATTAAGAAATAAGTGAGATGTAAAGAATTTTCAATCCAATTTGTATGTTAGGCAGCCGAATTACGCTCAAGCCTGTAATAATGTTTAGATTCCAGATGGATGGAGTGATCAAAGAGAGTTTAGAGGGATAATGAGCAACCGAGCATTCGATGCCATCGAAATCCCATCATTCTGGTAAAGACCAACAAATGACTATACATCATTTGGGCTCATTGAATTAGCATTAAAAGGGTTAGAGAGAGCCTAAATTCATGGTTTATGAGTTTAAAATAACTTTTTTGTGACAAACGACTTTCTGTTTACTACGCATTTATAAAGTACTAAGCTAACAAATGTGTGTTTGTACGCAGTGCACACAATGAAATTCAAAATGGATTTGAACTACATTTTGGGGAGGGGGGTGTCATTTTTTGATTTCTCTCTTTCTTTTAATATCATAATAGAATCTAAAGTGTTAATTAAATTATTTTCAAGATAAGTGAGGGATGGTATCTAGAAAAACAAGACCTGGGATGTGAGTCTTGTCATGGGATGGAAGAGACTTGCTCGAAAAGTTGATTTTCGATTTTGGAATCGCCTTGATATTTTTCGATTCTCGGAATCGATTAATCATTTCTGAAAGTCGACTTTTGACTTTCAAGTGACTTTAAAAACTCTATAACTCGTGCTTAGGAGATACTCAGTAAATATTAAATATATTTATTTATTTATAATATAAGATTTATTAAGTATTTTAAACATTTGATTAAATACAACACACACAAATATTATTTTCAATATTTTTCTAAAAGAATTCCCTATCCAGAAATTGCACGTGATATGGCACCGAACATTAAAATAAAATATAAAAGTTGAGTATCAAAATAAAACAAATTAAAATTGAGGAATTAAGAATGCCACATATTTTCAACTAACCGATCCTAGAAAGGGTGTTGATTGGTGTGTTATGTGTAGGTTTTAAAAGAAGGATGAAAGTCAATCAATGAAAAACGTTACAAACTATTAATATATTACCATCGATTGTAAGCAAAAAGTCGAAGTCGTCCAGTGAGAATCGATTCTAATGATTTAACCAAATGGCAATTAACTCGATCAGTATCGAAAGGGGCAAAAAATTAATTATTCTCCATCATTTTATTTTAAATTAATAATTTTAAGCCCTTTTTTTCATCAATGATCTTTACTTGTTTGTTATTTGGGTTGCCTCTCTTCCAGGCAAATAAGAACGAACGAATTTGAGGCTTCAACAAGGACACAATCAGGATTTACTCCTGGTGGGTTATAATTTTTTTAAAGGATTTGCGGCTAAAGTGTAGAATATGTCAACATTTTTTTTTTTCTATGATAGGAAACTTTTTCGGGTTTTTTTCTCACTCTATTATATTTATTAGCCTAAAATAGAGCCACAGCCAATTTGGACCAAATATCTCTAAAAATAACGAAAATATTGAAGAAATATGACGGTGACAGTAGCCTTTAAAATAGGTGTTTTAACTTACTTTTTCGAGGTTTTTTTCTTATATTTTATATTTAGAATCTTAAAAATGTTGTAAAGTGTATTTATAGTTGAGTTGAATCAAATATTTTTAGAAAAATCAAATTTAATTTATCCGAAATGGAGTTTATTTAGTTCAGAGACGCCGCCCGCCAAAGCCTAGGCGCGGGGCTCGCCGAAGTTGGGCCGCGCGGCTAGTAACCTAAAATTATCCTATTTAATTTCAATTAGATTTTATCCATTCAACAAATATCTTTTGATTATTTTCAATTTCCTAAGCAGTAGCGAAATTTATTGGTCTATCACTGTGTCCTCAATAGGATAAGGAAGTTAATTATAAGTTTGTTGTTCAAAGGGTGCTCAAATTCAAGAAGCTCATTCATAAAATCTGGCGTTAGTTTCCTTGAAGATGTTCACGACTTGCTAAGAGTCTTTATCATAAGCGAGATTAGAGGAACTTGTTATTGACTTTGAAGGTAGATTAAAGGCGTCGTGTTAAATAAAACTTTATAATATAAGTAAGTATCTTTTGTATTTTGTGTAATATTCTTCTAGTTTAGAAGAAACGTGATTATTTAGTGAATATATAAATTTTAGATATCAACTTTACAATAGAAAGCTATCAAAATATGATTCAAGTTTTAACATTCACTAAATTTTAAATTTATAGATTATAAATGATAGACATAGTATAAATTATTTTCTACATTTTTGCCACTAAAATATTTTATAGATCTATAAAAATTAAATATTAAATTCGTTAAAACATGGCCATTTGGTGTTTGGGGGGAAGTAATAAAATAGAATTTTCAAAGGCTTTTTAAAACCAAAAAATTCATAGATGCTTTCTTGTTTTTATAAAAAAAAAAATTATGAATTCATTTATTTCGTAAATTGTTTTTAAACATTTTTTTTGAAGTCTTCGACGTTAGACTTTAAACGATATTTAGTATGGTAATTACGATATTTGTGACAGGGGGGATTAAAGGGGGGCGAGGGGGCGATCGCCCCCCCCGAGAAGAAATTACAATGTTATAAAAACTAGTAATCTAAAGAAATTATGATTTCCGGGCTTTAATTTCCAATTGAATTTGTTACCAAACAATTTAAATAAATAGGAAATGGGTCTAAATGGCCATAGATGCCCACAAAGTCCTTAAATAAAAATAAAAAAAAAAAAAAAACCGCCCCCCGACAAAATTGCATTAATCCGCCACTGATTTGTGATCCAATCTCATTTATTTGATTTAACTAAATATTTATCAGGGATCCGAACCTACTTCACTTGATTTGAGGTGTCAATTTTGGCATTAGTCAGTATCTTAAACCTCTCGGTCAGAGGGTGAGGTGTTTTTAAATATATTGATTATTAAAATGTAAAAAATCAATAAAACTTCAAAAAAAAAAATTTTTTTGAAGACATTTTTTTAATGGCCTGCGAAATTTTAAATTTTACGATTCAAAAAATTGGCTTTTGATTCTTTAGAAAGCTAAAAGTTGGATTGTGTGGGCACATCACAGAAATCTTTGAGATGAATATTAAAATGACTCACCATTGTCAGATGGAAAAAAAAATTTCTAAAAGCCTTGGCTTAGAAATTAGGAGGATTTTTCATGCATTACTTAATTTTCAATTTGTTAATGATTATATGTTTACAAATCTCTTTAGTTAATTATTTTCCAAAAAAAAAAAAAAAATGTTTATTTTGAACTCTAGAATTTCCATTAAACAAATTGGTTGTTTTTTTTTTTTTTTAATTCAAAATACACGAATATATAGTAAAAGTATTTAATGAATATTAAGATTTAAAGACGATAGAGTCTGATAAAGCTTTATTAAAAGAAAATAATAAACTTTTAAAATAGGTACTTATTGAAATAGAAATAATTAGTTTTTTTTTTTGTAATTCTACTAAAATTGTTTTTACACAGTTCCAAAAAATATTCTGTAATGTAAATGAAAAAAAATGTACGTTAATATTGTTGGATTTTTTAAATTAATATATAATTAAGGTCCGACCGAAACAAGATTTTCAACCGAAACCGAATATTCGGCCTCAACCCTAGTTTCGGCCGAAACCGTAACCGAAACCGAAACTTGTATTTCCTATAAAAATTTTTTTCATTTTACCTTTTTTTTTTTTTGAATTTTTTTCCCTTCCGTGAAAATCATTTTACCTTTTTTTTAGGAAGACTAAATTTTTTCTCCCTCAAGTGCAAATCATTTGACCTTTTTTTTTTGCATGCGAGTCTCATCCCATTTTTTCAGACTCTGGTTTCGGCCGGCCGAAAGTTTCGGCTACTTTTTGGCCGAAACCGAAACTACGGCCGAAACCATGATTTTTGGCCGAAACGGCCAACGAATATTCGGTCGGTTCCTATATATAATATATATAAATTGGTGCCCCAAAGCCGTGATCGAATTCAGATCTATTGACATACAATATCAATTTCTTAGTGAGTTCAGCTCAGGGGCCCACATCTTGTGGGCACCTGGATGGCGACCATGAGCGGCCCTAGCTGGAACTGGAAGTTCTTATGTTCTTTGCATGTCAGTCTCTTCCCTTCTATATTTTCAACAGGCTTCAGACAGGCGACGGGCCGGCTATTCCTTTCGGTCGCAAAAACCCCCACCCCGCTGGATTAAGGCGAAGGAAGAAGATGATCAATTGCCAGTAAGCTGTTTCTCGTAGGGCAATGCAGTGGGAAAAAATTGCCCAATATTTTAAATTTGGAGACGAGTTTTGCGTGAGAGTTTGACAAGGGCAGATATGAAACTTTCTAAAATCCACAAGTGACACATGCCAGATTCGTTTGGGGCAGACTACATCTAGCATATTCCCTGCCCTATTCACTTCGCGATTCTCCACTCTAAAGAGGAACTGAGCTGCGTCACCTGGATTCACTGTGAGCAGGCTTTAAAAATGGCGTGGGTTCGGATCCTGAGAGCTCCGAAAAATGACCAAACCGCACTCCATTTCCTTTCCAAGGCTCATGTGAATTATTCGTCAAAGAAGACCTTCGCATTTTTGCAATTTGTTACGTTTTTTTTTAAATAACGAGAATAAATGGCTGCTGGATATACCGTAATAAATTGTAAATTGTATGCTAATGGTTTTTTTTTTTTTTTTAAATATAATCAATACAAAATGAATTAATTAAAAACGAATGGTACAATGATTTCCAAAAGGCTATATTTATAAATAAATTTAATACGTTATCTGAACAGTGATCATAATTAAAACACTGTTAATAAATCAAATCTGAATTATAAAATTTCAATTTTTTTAACTATCATTTTCAGAATATTTTAAATGACTATTGTTAAATGATTCAATATTGGAGAGTCCAACTAGAAGCATTTTGCCATGTAGGGAAGGGAGAGGGGGTCACTGGTGGCAAAAAAGAATAGGATGAGGATGAAGGTGAGTGTACGCAAGATCGTGTTTATGAGACAAAAAGTAAAAAAAAAAAAAGGGGGGAGAACAGGAAAGAGGTTTTGACACTACAAAGAAATTTTATTGGGAGAAAAATGATCTGGTCAGTTTAAAGGAGAAAGAAGACAGTCAAGACAGACAAATTTGTTTCTGTTTACAAACAACAAGTATGAGAAGAATCAGAAAAAAGACAAATCAAAAAAAAACAATGGGAGGAGTCGAAAGGTGGATTAGGAAGAGAAGCACATTGGGGTGATTTTATTGAAGATTTATGATATCTGATATGATGTTAGAAAAAGTGTTGGAAAATTTTATTGAAAAAAAACAAGAAAAAAGAAAAAACAAAAAAAAATAGGAAAAAATAAAAAAAAATTTTTTTTTGATTACAAAAAAATTTAGAAGAAAAAAAATCACGTGAAGGTTTGGAGGCACCACAAAACAGCCTTAAAAAACGAAGAGAGGTTTGTCGAGCACAATGATTTGGAGAAAAACAAGAAAAAGAGGAGGAAAAAAAAAAAAAGGCAAATCGAAGATGATTCTTCTACAAAAAATTATTTATAATCACTATACTGTCTTTTTTTTGGAAAAGAAGAAATGAACTGTTCATGCTAAGATGCATGACTTTGCACAAAACACAAAGTAGATACACATTGCTTTTATTTTTATAAGGAGAAAAATTCATATTTGTGAATATATTAGTGTATGTATGTATTATTTATTAATCTAACAATAATGTTTAGTCGTGGGTTATAACTTTTTTTAAATAATACAATTATATCAAGATGTTAAAATGTTCTTGTCCCTTATATCACGTTAAACATATGAAGGTTTATCCTACAATGGCAAGTTCGACTTTAAGCCACCAGGTAGCGTATTGAAATGCTAAAGTCCGCTATAGAAGGCAAAAATTCCAATTCAACTCCTTTTGGTACAGGAAGTAGCCAATAAAGGAAAGGACTTGAGGAATTGGTTCTCCGGAGGCTCAAATAAATTGAAAATATATAATATATTAAGCTACAATTAGCTTTGTTTGCTTGATATCAATATATATTGAAATTAATAAATTTTACTTAATTATTGTTTTAAGGTGATTCATCTTGGAGTGGAGCCTCGGAGCTCCAATTCCTCAAGTCTCTTCATCTTCCTTTATTGGCTACTTCCTGTACCAAAAGGAGTTGAATTGGAATTTTTGTCTTCTATAGCGGAATATGGTCAGAAATGGCAAAATGCTTCCCCTTGGACAACTCTCCGACCCAATAGTGAATCATTTAACACCCTCACTTAAAATATTCTGATAAAAAAATGGAAATTTTATAATTCAGATTTGGTTTATTAACAGAGTTTTAATTATGATCGCTGTTCAGATAACGTATTAAATTTATTTATAAATAAAGCCTTTTCGAAATCATTGTAGCATTCCTTTTTAATTAATTCATTTTGTATTGATTATATTAAAAAAAAAAACCATTAGCATAAAATTTACAATTTATTATAGCTACTCCAGTAACCATTTATTCTCGTTATTAAAAAAACGAAACAAATTGCAAAAATGCGAAGTTCTTCTTTGACCAATAATTCACATGAGCCTTGGAAAGGAAATGGAGTGCGGTTTGGTCGTTTTTCATTTGGCCACTAGCCGTTTGCCCCCAACGTTTGTTTACGCTAGTGGACGTGCTATTTTGGCAAAATAAATCCATACCAGCAATTCGCGAGCCATTTTCAGTCTTGACTAAAAACACCACCACGACATGCATAAAACACGCAAATACAATTTCGCCTAGAAGCCAACGAACGTGGCCTAGAATTGCTGCTTTTAATAACGTCAATTGCCGGCGGCAAAGTAACAAAAACAACAACAACAACATGCATAGAAAAAACAGTCAAAGGTTTAAAAATTAAAAATATTCCAATTGTTTATTTAAAAGAGAATTAAATTGCTCTAGAGATTTATATTTACGTTTGTAGATATACATATTAGGGAATAAAAGGGATATTAGAAAACTATCAATTATTAGACAGAGGAGGCCTAAATATCAGATGATTTGAGACTTCTTCAACTTTTTAATTAAAATAGCGGAGGATTGAGTGTCTAGGAGGCTAATGCCCGTATTCATAGTCATTGCTTGAGGAATCCTCATATAAATGTATAGACTATGAATACGGGTATAAGAGAGTCACATGTTGGAAACTCAAGTGTGTGGTCCATAAAAACCCGCGTGTTTCCCGGTTACCATCGATACAACGGCAGTCGAGTTGACAAATTAAAAAAAAGCTATTATACTTTAAGAGGTAATTGTGCTAGGGGTCAGGATTTCGCATCCTGACTCATGCGACAAAAATTTAATTCAATTAGCTATTAATCAATTTAATAGATAGAGACGGAGTCTAAATGGTCTTCGATGCCGAAAAAGACCTTGATCAATTTTTAAAAGAAATAACGAAAAATTTTCTACAGTTTAAAATTGGCTTGACTTGGATTAAATTGAAATTACTTGCGATTTGTGGAGAAGAAAAATTCAAATATTTTACAAAAAAATCATTGTGTGGTTTTATGAAACAACGATGCAAGTGAAACTTTTTTTTTCAAATCGTAGGCGTTTAACTGAAAATTTTCCGAAAATTATTCGATTAATCGCGTTTTTACAAAAGTATTAAAATAAAATATAGATATGCCCACGGGGCTTGGAGTAGTTGGTAGCGTGCCTACCTTCTATACCGAACGTCGCGGGTTCGTACCCCAGGCAGTCCGAAGATTTTATTTAAGGCATTTGGATACCAAATGACTTAAATAAAAATGCCTGGACCCCCAATTGATAAATTAAACATACTGACAAGTATCGTTAAAAGTCTTAAATGGCCTCAGTTGCCGAGAAGACAGTGTGGTGAATGTTAAAAAAAAAAATATATAGGTAATTAAAATATAAAATTGAATAATAAAATCTCACAATTATTATATTATAATTCGTCATATATATTAAATTTCAACTTTCCTATTTTTGCCATTTAAAAAGAAATTTAAACATTTTTCAAACAATATTATTAATTCTATGATATATATGTAAATATATGAGATTAATTATAAATGTTGTAGGGTATAGATGAGAGAAACCCAGTGTGTGTGTGTGGCCTGTATAGGGATACGGTATCGAAAAAAAAGTATCGATACCTGTACCTGGTATCGGATCGAAAAGGTATCGATACCAGTAGGTATCGAGTATTTTTTAAAGTATGAGTATTTTTACTCTTTTTTAAAGTTTTTTCGGCATCTTTAGGCTCCTGACGTCGTTCAAAGGGCCCAACGGAAGATCAATGGGGTATATTGGTGTTTAAAAAAATCTTGAAAATTCAAAATAAGAGCCGTTTTAGAGCACATTTTCAATTAAAATTTTTTTTTTCTCAATATATCTAAAACTGTGCCTGATGGAAAAATTCTAACTACATATCTGAATTCACTATAAAAAAATGTACTAAATTCACTAACCAGACTTCTTGTGAAGAAAACCTTATCGACCAGTATTTTTATTAGTTTATATATTGGCCTTTCTATGTAATATTTGCGCACTTTTAAATTTAGTAAATACAGTTTGCAATAACTACAAAAAAAATTAAATTAGAAATTTAATGTTATTAAATGAAAGGGTTTTTATTAAAAAGTATCAAATTTTCCATTATTAATAAATAATTATTAGGAATCTGATGGAATAAAGTCTATCCCACAAATATCGACCATCTGTTATATATCAACTCCACCCCCCCCCGGGTCCGGACCCCCCTCCCCCCCCAAATTCCCCCCCCCCCCCCCCGCCCCCTCCCCGTAGGGTGGGGGGGGGCCCCCCCCCCGGGTCACCCAAAGGGCCCGCCTCGCCTGGGTGTTCTCCCTTCCCGCGCCCGCCCCCCCCACCCCAACCAACCCACCTATATATCAACTTGCTATTTATATCGAGAGAAAAAAAAATATATAAAAGAATATGCTATATTCTTTAGCAGAATCGTAATTAAAATATTTGTATAACGTTTAAAGTCTGTCTATATGGCCTAAGAAAACTTGAAAAAAAAAAAAATTGTTTTTGAATGAGTAATACTCATTCGATACCGGCAATCAAGTACTCATATGAGTAAAGTATCGAAAGAAAAGTATCGAGTAAAAAGTACTAGTATCGAAACAAAAGTATCGATACCAGTAAGTCCCTAGGCCTGTAGCGTCATGGCTTGTAACGAGTCATGCTGATAGAAGGGCAAAACAATTTGAGACCATCAAATAAAAGTTACACTTTAAAAATTTTATTAAAAGTCTTTAATTATAATATAGAGAGCGTCAAATAAAGGATCCTCTGATTTTTAAAATTAATTTTTTTTTTTAAATTAAATACCAAAATCGATGGAAGAATGAAATGAAATTTATTTTGAAACCGGTAAAAATTTAAACAAAACTTTAGAAATTAGTTACAAACAGGGACGTAACCAGGGGGGCAAAGGGAAATTAATATAAATAAAAATCTGAAAAATTCACGCCATCTTTGAGAAGATAAAAACTACGAGTGACGACGTCATCCCCTATCTTCAGTTAGGTTGTGGCATTTAATAAAATAATAAAATAAATATTAGAAAAGTTGCCCTTCCCGATTTGAGCTGGATACGCCCATGGTTACAATTATACAGTATAGAGTTCTAGAGCACATTTCACCGGATGATGATTCAGAATCAAAACGTCAGCATGTTCTTAAAACAATAAATGAATGAAACAACTCAGAGCGGATTCTTCTGAAATTTTAAGCCATCAACTTCATTTACAACATAGTAATTGTAATAATTTTGGTATGTTAGGTGATCCTCAGTATAACAAATGTGTTTTGTCGCAGGACCCGTGTCAGTTTGCAAACAAAACACTCACTCGTGTGGATTTCCATATTATTATAATACCACTTTTAAATGTTGCGAAACTGACCTTAAATCAGCTGATATTTATTCTCCGAAAATTCCCCAGCAAATTTAATTATACGGGCATTGCGGTCATATTATATTTAGTATACTCAAGCAAAAAGAAAAAAAAAAAATATAATACCATATTTATTTGAAAATTAAATAAGAAATGCAAAAAAAAAAAGAAATATCATTTAATTTTATGAGTCTTTCCTCTACGTTTCCTTTTTTATTTTTATCATTAGAATTTCTAAGCTAACTGCCTTTTATTTAAATAGGATAGATATTGTTCATGGTTCAAATGTTCATAAACACACATATATACATTTGAGGGGAAATTTCATAACGAATATTTTTTTTTTTTTTTGTCTCAGAAAATATAAAAATATGCATATTCTATGATATCGAATTTTGTCCTGTTATTAGATTTCCATACCATATGAGACTTCATTCTCTTTATATATAGTGATGGCAAATAGTTATTCATTTTTTTTTTAATGAATCAATTTATTTTATTTTTTTTTTAATAGGAAATATGAAAATAAACTAAATGAGTAAAATGATATTTTTTTTTTTTAAATAGAAGAGTGGCTTGAAATTGAAATGAAAAAATTGATGAATATGAAAAAATAATACTTACTGCGTACAAAAGAAAACTTGAAGATAAAACTAATATAAAACGCGCTAAAAAAAAGGAAATTTAAAAAAAGCCATGGGTGTTAATTTTTGTAAGGTTTTTTGACCTCATCAAAGTTCACTGAATATTTTATTTAATTTTCCATTAATGAGATATTTATATTTCATTGGACGCCCACACTGATTGTTTTTTGTGATAAATATTTACCTATCTTTTGAAAAAAATTATTTGGTCTACTCTAAATAAAAATATTTATTTGTTTTTTTTTACTTTCTCGTACCTCTATATATATGTTAATATATAGAGAGAGAAAGTATTGGTTTCATGTCAAAAATTCGATGTCGAGATTTTGATGGATCTTCACGTTTTGAGGTCCCCTGAATCCAAAAAAGTGGTTTTCGCGACATGGCCTGTCTGTCTGTGTGTCTGTGTGTCTGTCTGTGTGTGTGTGTCTGGAACAAAAATATCTCAAGAACAAAAAGAGCTAGAAGTTGAAATTTTATATTTAAGTTAGGCACCCCCATGGGACGTGACACGAAGCTTTTCAACAAAATTGGCCAAAAAGTACTAGTACTTTACTGATGCACTTTTTCAGTTTTTTCTCGGATTTTCTCAAAATTTGCTCCAACGATTTTTTTAAAATTCAAAAATCAATTATTTTTTAGATTCTCTATAAAATGTATATTCTCATTTTGTGATTGAAATCTTCTGAAGACCACTTTACTTCTTGTTCTTCATAGGAAAGATAGGAATTTCTCCTATGGTTGTTATGGTAACAAAATATAAATATTTTGCCATACTTATAAATTTTACATCTTGAAAATCGAATGTACCAGTACTGTCGGAAACTAAATACATGTCGACACAAAAAAATCTGGTGAGACAAGCCCAGATACAACTTTCGATTACCGAAGGTAAGAGAATGTTGTGTGCTGTGCGCCAGTCACACCAGGATTTTTTTTTTTAAATTTGTTTAAGGTCTTTTAGGCAGTTTAGAACCCATCCCTATTTCCCAGACCGCAATATTCCAAGCTGTCTAGGTATTAAACCTTACTGGAAATATTGCATCAATATTACCGCAATATTCCTGTAAGTGACAAAGAGGCGGACATATGAATATTGCGGCAATGTTGCTGCCCAGACAGCTCGGAATATTGCGCTGCAATATTGTCATTAATATCCAAAATTTGCTGTAATAGTATTCCAAGCTGTCTGGGTTATTTCAAATGATTGATAGCCAATTCAAATGAAATATATTTTTTACGCTTGGGACGGGGAAGCGAACCCCCAGACCAACCCCAAACCAAGCCTATGTCTTCTCTTTGAGCCACTGATCACAGGTTTTTATTTATTTTGAATTTTATTCTACACTTTTTAGTTCTATTTATTTTTTCAACATAAAATTTTTTAAGAGTTTTTCAAGTTGATAACTAGATTTTTTATTTTATTTCCATTGTATTGAGCATAAATATTAAATAATTAAAATATCGGGAGAGACTAGAGGCAGTCCAGAGAGATATAGAGACAAAGCAAGTTAAATTAGCTTTAAAATAAAAAACTATAGACGGTTTGTATTCTAATATATCATTTGAAGAAAGTAAATCTTGGTACTGGGCAAAGGTATTTTGCTTACATTTATTTAAAAAATTTAATGATATAAATTCAATGAAATATCCATCCATTTATAAATAAAAAACTTCAGAAGTCGAAAAAATCTCGTATTTGCTCCTCCCATTCTGAAGAAAAATTGTCTCAATGCCTCAGGGCCGTGTGTAAAAAAGTTGGAGATGTATAATTAAATACTAAATTTAGAAAGAATTGATACAAAGTTATTATTATTTAAAGACTATGACAAATTGAGTCTAATGAAGCATGATTAAGGTCATTATGAAAATAGTGTGATATTAGAGTAAAAAAGAATAAAAGAAACTCATTTCCATTAAATTCCCTTATCTGATCGATAAAGTCGAAGTCAACTAAATAATCAAAAATCTTTAGGAGTATTTTGAATTGTAAATAGAAAAAAAAGTTAAGTGAATGAGTGTGTCTGGTGAATGACTGTAAGAGTGATTAGTGACAAGTGCTGCTTGATAAATTCGGTCAGAGTATAGCAGAGCCAGGTGTCGACAATGCTTCGTTCAGGAGGTGAAATATTGCTGTTTTGGGGGATGTGATTGACGCAGAATCAGAACAAGTCTACCAGTGAGAGAACGTTTGCCAAATGGACAAAAGCGCCACTCGAGAAAATTATACCGACGCTTTCATTAATACAATTGGGTTAATGGGAAAGAAATCAAACTTTGATTGATGTAGAGCTTATTTTATGTAATGGGTTTGAAATTTTACACCGCTTTGATAATTCAAAGAAAGAAATTCGATTTTTTTTCTCTCTCTCTCTAATGTATGGGGTGCATAAATTAGTTCGATTTTACTTACTGCGAAGGTAAGCAATTTAAATAATCAATCAATTCACTCATGAATTTGTCAATTAAATGAAAAGGTGGTATTTTGAAAATTTATTGCTTAAGTAAAAATTTTGGTTTATTACTTTCTCTTATTTATGAATATATGTAATATATAGGCCTATTGGTATTGGATTCATGTCAAAAATTCGATATCGAGATTTTCCTGGATATACACGTTTTGAGGTAAAATA